>RJWH01000958.1:0-92500 GCA_004363575.1 Solenodon paradoxus
CCCTCTCCCTCTCCCTCTCCCTCTCCCTTTCTCTCTCATTGAATCTGAGACTCAAATGCACCCCTGATGCTCTATCCTATAATTTACAGACTACTATTCAGAGACTAGGTCAAAGGAATGGGGGAAATGCTCTTATTTGCTCTCAAAGTCCTTTATTTCTCAAAGACATCAGGTCTTTCCTGCCCATCCTCCCCAGTGCAAAAGTAAGAGGAAAAGAAAGTTTTTAAAGAGCTCCCTGACCAGATATGTAAAATGGCCTGCTGCCCAAATATCCAACGAGGCGATTAGTGTCCTCATTTAGTAGTGGTTGACATTGTTGCAAAGCAGTCAGGTTAGGTGTGGAGAGCACATAGGGGGAGATGTCATGTCGCAGGAATCCTCACTTTTTCAGTCTTATCTGGGAGATTTCACATAATATTGAAGGAACAAAGCTGATGAAAAGGTTGCAAAAGATTTATGTGTCAAATGACAGGAATCTGAACGAGATACTTGTTTTTTCGGGGGGAAAGGCTGGAAATTAGAGAAGCTGTGTAGGAAGTGGCAAGATTTAATGAACTCATGGTTATGAAGGGAGAGATTGAAGGAGCAGATTCTAAAACAGGCTCAGACTCGGGCCTGTGTGATTGGCACTGGAGTAATATTCCCCACAGGGGCTGCGGAGTTGAAAAGAGAAGAGTGTGTTCCGGTAAAAAATTAAAATCTTGATCTTTGCCATGTTAAACATGAGGTGGTAATGAGACAGCAGGAAGCTACTTTGGTGAGCTAGCAGGAAAACAAGACTAAACTGCTGGAGAAGTGTGACATGCAGCGGTAAAACTGACTGGTTCCTTAGATAATCAGACCTTCAATTACACAATATTGAGCTTTACAGTTACAAAATACTTTCCTATATATTATATGAATCCTTGCAACAACCTTGTAAAGCAGGTATTTTATCCACTCTTTACAGATGAAGTGGCTGATATTCTGAGAGAACTTACTTTGGCTAATGAATCCATTGTTAAGTCCTGGAATTCAAGCTATGATGACTTTTTTCAAGGTCAACATGCCTTCCACAATCTCAAGCTCACATAGCCATGAAATCTTCCTGGCTATTGCTCCATTTGGATATGGCTCAAGCTTTGTGGGTCCCTATTCCTCTAATAACAGTTTATCAAGTACGACTTTTTCCCAGAAAAAGCTCGCATGCCAAATGACTAAGAGCATTAGCCTACAAGTTCAGAATTTGCCTAATATCCTCTGGAATATTGGGTATAAGTATCACTGGGGTTTCTCCCCAGTATCAACTTCTACCTTCTTCTTGCAGGCACATCCAGACTTCCCCAGGAAAGGATAACCATGATTAACTTTAGATTGTTCTAGACTAATCAAGCGCATTCCATTCTCTTTACCTGTAATCAGAATTTGGTCAGAGGAGGCGGGGCAGAAAGGGGGCTGAGTTCTGTCGTAGAAGGCACATATGGAATCTGAAGAAAGAGATTTATTTCTAAAAAAGTGATAAGGAAAGAGTGTTCCCTTTCTCTCTTATGGGAGCTGCCATGCCTAAATGTGTTGCCACAACTATTTCATATATCTATGTCCTTGAATATAAAGCCAGAACAAGAAGAGATTGATAAAAACTTTAGAACTTGGGAACATTTTGAAACTAACGCCTTGAAAATCTTAAATTATTTCCTACCTCCTAACTTATCATTAGACAAAACAATACATTTCCAATGTTTAAGATTATTTGAGTTGAGGTTGTCTGTTTCTTGTAGATGATAGCCTCCTGATTACATCAGCTTGAGCAGCTTGAGTCTGTATTTTTGCAAATTAATTTCTGCCCTTTTGACAAGTTGACTGACCTACATGCAGAGCTTTCCTCACAAACTTTTACAGGATACATAATTTCAATTGTTCCTTCAATAAAATCAAATGTAGGTATTTCTATCAACAAATGATCACACAAAGGCAGTTGTAACTAGGTTCTACTACTTTTACTGAGCAAAGTATAACTCTGAAAGCAGGTTTCCATCTTGTTCATTTCTTGTGACTTCATTACCTTCATGAACATATATGCCAGGCTTAGAATAGACATATATACATATACACAAACATATATACATCCATATATGTATATATGTGCATACATATGCAAACACAGGTACATGGATGTGTGTATACTCCTATATACATGTACACAGATACCTAGAATCCCAGTCTCTCACCCATCCTCACAGATCTGTAGAACCATAGAGTTTCATAACCTTCTCCATGAGTGACTACAATAGTTATTTCCTTCAGATATAATAAAATTTTTTCTATCAGGAGAACCTAAATTTTCTTTCTTTCTTCATGCATAACTTTGATTTTTTTCTTTTATAAATACTCTTTTATCAAAAGTTAGCTAATCTAGAACTATGAGCCCAGATACATGCTGTCATGAGGAAACCAATAGGCTACAGAATGGCTGAGAAATAGGCCTAAAATAACTGGTTACAAGTCTCCCAGAGAAGCTTAGGAAAAAAGAACTTCACCCCAGAAAAATGCTTGTACATTATGAATGCCCTTAAAGAGCCCAAAGGTTATAAACACTTCATTTTATTTAATAAACAGCAGATTGTCTCTATTCAGACTTGCTAAGATAATGTTAAACTACATAAAGGAAAAAAAATAGAACATCTTATTCTTTGTATTGTCCAAGTGACTACTGATAAAATTTAAATAATAATTTACAACTATTTATACTAATTTCATTGTTAAATGTAGTCATGTGTCAATTTTATATTGTATAGATTCACTTGTATTAAAAATAAACAGTGCCTGTGAGTGATGTGAATGCATTAGCATGGTGTGAATGATATTTATTATATGTGAACTGCCAGCTCTGCTCTAGGACCTTCATGGTAATGAGATCTTGCTTTTCCTCAAGTTTTCCCAGTGAGTAATCATTTTTAATAAATAAAATAAAATATGGATCCCTAGAAGACTTCATAGTTCTTTTATTGATAGGAATATTTTTCAAAAGTAAAGCATGTATCTCAAAAGTAGAGTCCTTCATATTGCTTCATTCAGAAGCTATTTCTGTTCTGTACTTTGGAGATTCTTTATTCATTACAGCTTCTCATCCTGGTCCTTTTATGGACAAAGTTGGAGGTTGAACTGCTAGATTATGTTGTTACAATTTCTCAACTGTTGGATTTCCCTTGTTGGTTTCAAAGAAGAAGAAAAAAAAAAGGACTTTAGTTCATTTGAAATGTATAAATAATGCCAAATTCCTATTTGAAGTTGTTAAACTGTTATTACCAGTAGAACTATAACCTTACTTATGCAAATCACTAGAGTTCATGGTAAGTCTGACATTTACAGAATTAATGAACTAAATAATTAAGTGGCCTCACAAGTGAATGGGTAAACCAGAACTATTAATCTTTTAATGAATTCTTTACTATCACTTAAATAATAAAGTTTTAGCATAATTTTAAAGGATTACGGTAAAGAAACATTAGAATAGAAACCCATTATGTGAAGGAACGTTACTTTTATAAATCCGTCATTATGTCTCTTTTTATTGAATGCATTTCTATTCAGGTTTAGAAAAGTGGCAATTCCTATATTGGTGACTAACAGTCCCCAACTTGGAAGTTTTTTTTTTTTTTTGATTCCCCTCACTGAGACAGAGGGTTTAGGATCATTAGCAGAAAATTTACTGCTTCAAAAAACCACAGCTTAAAATGAGTAATTAGCATACAACTATAATTTCAGAAATCCTCTATTTGATGGTGTGCATCACATGTGTTTCAGAATTTCTAAGCTCTTGTAGGTTAACTAGCACATAAAATAAGGGCTTTCTACTGGTTCTCTTCAAAAAGCATTTCTCTGTTCTCCACAAATGACTACTATCTTTGCCTTTCTTTTCAAATATCCTTTATAAAAATCAGATCACAACTATTAACATAACTGAATTACACTAAACACAACCAAAATTTAGAACATTGAAATATTCGGGGTTATATCAGTTAATAATGAAGAGAGAAGTAAAAAATTAGAATGGGTCTTCAGTATCCATACTAATTGCTTGCCCAGGACTGCCCTCAGTAGGATGAGGGATTATTGAATCATAAGTATTCAACATCTTTCACTAGAATAAAAAAAAATTCAAATGCTTAAATTAAAAGAGAGAAGAGCAAAAGCGATGTCTACAATGGTTTCTCAATCCACAGTAAAGAAGAAACTGATGGTTACTTGAATTAGACAATAAGTGTAACTAAATAAACTACCATGAAGTTCTCACTGAACTAGGCACAATGGGATTGAAGAAGAAAAAGAAGATATAATCCACAAACTTGAAGATATCATAATCTAAGTGAATAGATCAACTAATACACACAAATACCAAGTTATATAATTAATAATAGTCTCAACTGTTGCACAGAAAATTGTGTGAAACAGATTCTACATCCTATAACTTTGAGGCTGGGAAGATTAAGTAGTTTCAGTCAGAACATCTTCTAAGCATCTGAGAAGCTCTATTTCTGGCAATATGACAGGATACATATTCTGAAAATCTTTTCCTGACAGGGAACACCTAGAAATGCTGCATAATATATAATATTGTTCTAAATATGGAGTTGGATCTGCAATCCATTAAAGAAAATTCCCAAGATCCCAAGTCAAAGGAGAGTTTCAAATCCAAGTGGTAAAGGGAACTGACTCAATGGCTACGCTGAGGTACTTGCCAGTTCTGATCACCAAGAGCCTGACAGAAATAGGACAATGTCTTGGTCTTCACAGAGAGTAGGGAGTTGGAACTGAGACCCTGCACATAAAGTTGGGATATTCAAAATCCTAAATAGTTTAAAAAAAAAAACTGTGGACCAAAAAGATACCCACCATTGTCCACTGGCAAATAGAGATGAACTGAGTCCTGGGTGAAGTCTCCCAAGAATTCGTAAATTTAGGGCCTTTCTTTACTTAGATTTGGAGATCAAATTTATAATTCCTGCCAAGTTAGGAAAATCCCAAGCCAAGAAATAACTTAAATTGTTCCCAGGTTGACAGCATTCCAGGACACTCAGCCCAATCAATGCAGATCATCTTATCAGAGACATTTATTCCACATCCTAAAAGATCCCCCACAAGTAAGATATTGCTGGATTTGGCTCACAATGGAGAATTACAAAACACACAAGGAAATAGAGTACTGTGCATGCAGTGAAACTTAAGCCACTGAAGAGTTACTTGGCAGAAAAGAAGAGGAGGTAAAAAAACATGGAACAATCTCAAACATGGAAAACCATGGGGTCCTGCTCCAGAAGTGGTGAAGAGAATAAATTCAGCAGAGAAAAAAACAAGCAAACAACAACCAAAAAAACCACCAGCACCACCACCAACAAAAAAACCCAGCAGACAAAGATGACTGTTCTTTTGTTCAGCTTGTGGAACACTTTGCATTTCAAATGAAGTTACTTCATCATTGAAAATACGATTCAGACCAATGGGCACAACTAAAAATAGTCTTAGTTCATTTGACCAATTGAAATATTCACTTTAGATAAATGACCAGTGATTTGGCAAGTGAATGAAAGCAATGCAAACATATTTTCATAAAATTATTTTCCTCTGGCTATATGTAAAACAGTTCACTTGATTTGAATATTTTTCTTACCTCTTAGATTTGTTATTGAGTTAGTGGTTTAGTTGTTACAGAAGACTGACAAACTATCGGAATAACCCTTAGTAAAGGGAATTAAAAGCCAGATAAATATACTCTCCTGAGGACATAAGTCTAAATATTTTCAGATTTTTACCCTGAAACACCCAGCTACCCCAGGTCAGGACTTGAGACCATTAAATATGTTCTCGACCTCCACATTATGCTATTGTCCCTATGAAAAGTATGACAGAAAATAAAAGACAACCTAAGCTTAGTGCTTGGTGCAGAAAAAGCATTAAATACATATTGTACAAAACCAACTTGTCATAAACTACCTTCTCTCAAGGTCTAAAGAAAAAGCATTCATAAATGGCCTCCACAAATTATATTCAAAGAAAGATTAGGCATGGCAGTTTAGAGCCTGCCAGGAGCTCTGTACTGAATGATCTATCCATGCTTAGTAAGAACTTGAACTGGATACTCCAACAAAGTTCTGTTAAAGGGACTTTTCTAGAATATGGTAAACAATTTCATCCTGAGGTTAAAATCAACTTTGTATCACACTAGAACAGTCTGTGGGCACCCTAGAGTCAGTCTTCTGTTTGGTGAAAGTGACTGTGTAAATCACGTAGATGGACTTCACCTTTCTCCCGGGGAATTGAGGGAATTGCATCTCACATGTGGCATTCATGGAACTTAAATTTTGAAAAACTCCCAGCGAGGTCATGTTTTCCACAAAGTACTTTCTTCTCACAATCTTTTGCTCCAATTAGGAAATGTCTCAAATAGACTTTCAGTTTCACCTAATTTAATCATTTACTTCAAGTTCACTGAGAATGAGGATGTTTACGCTAGAGATGTCATTGCAGCCATAGATGCCTTCATACTTCACAATCTCTGCCCAGCTCCTCACTCTACAGGGCACACAATGGTGCAATCTAGTTGTCTTCCACGAGTGCTGTGTCAAGGGGCATGAAGGTCACAGGAGAGAACTATCAGCAGGTGAGGGAAGACGCTTGATAACTTCTCATAGATGAAAATAAATGTATTTCATTTCACTGAAATCAGTATTGAGCAGGCACTGCAGAAAGGCCTGTTAAAAACACATTAACATCGGAAAGTCTATAAACTGAGGAAAAATATCTTTAAAAAATCGCTGATTCCGTATCTTAAGTATATGGCTTGTCAAAAATACGTGGAACTTCGAAATGATCAGACAGATCAAATATGTTTGTACAAGTGTGCAGAGGCACACACATAGCCAGTGTTTATTCTCTTGACTATTTTAAAAGAATCAGAAGAGGGAAAAATCTGTCAAAGTTGTCTTAAAGATTTCATTTTTAAGCTTTTATATTGGGTAGCTTTTTAAAATACTGAGTTATCTATCCTAAAGTTCAAATATGTTGTCATCTAAATGTGATATCATAAACACAAGGTTTCTTATGATGTTTTAAGACTTGGACTGGAATTGCAGCTGTCCCAACAAAAAGAAGACCTAAAAAGGAAATTTGAGAAACAGCCACATGAAAAGAATCTTTGGCATAAGACCATCTATCTATTTGTGGGCACTACATTTGACCGTAGTCTAGGAACTGTCTTTATGATTAATTCCCATCTCTGCTGCTGAATCGATCATGCAGTGATCTGCATTGATTATTAAGGTGACTGAAATAACGGGATCAGACATGGCTTACCAGGGCAAATTGGCTAATTCATCAACACATAAAGGTTTCAGGAGAAATGTTCATGATTGTCACATATCACCAGAAAAGGAATTACCCAGTACTTATCAAATCTGTTAGACTCATTTTTATTGACAGATATCTTATTTTTTAAATAAACATATTTTATCTTAGAACTATGGACTTGTGCCCTCAAGAGTAAAAGCCTGTATTTAACCCTGAATCATTTAGATGAAATATAAAAATAAAAATAAAAAACCTGGCCTTTTGACAGCTGAATTACCAATCTTGAAGTATAATTCAGCTGATTAGCTCTTTTAATGTCAACTGCTGGTTAGTTACTGGTAGGTTGCATCTTTTGGTCACTCTAAAATAAACCGAACTCTTAATTGTAATGGATGTCGATGAACAGTTTTCTGAGACTATGAGTCTAATGTAAGCAAAATTTACTTGGAAAGATTCACTTGTACATCTATTTATTTCTAATAAAAATGTCTGGTGTTTAATACCATTATTCAACTAGGTAAATTAGAAATGGTCATTTCAAGGTTAAAATTAAAAAAATGGATCTTAACATGATTATCAAAAAACTAAGTTCAGGGCCTGAAAAAAAATTGCTAAGAAAAAAAGATCGTAACAATAAAGATTCAGGTGTTCCATCCTATTCTGTGCTACTTTAAGGTACATATGTATATGCAAAATGTATTATCTCTTTTATTCTGATATGCAACTTTAAAAAGAAGGAAAAATTTCTGCAGAACTATGATAATTTTACAAACTCAAGATTAACAAGAAAGACACAAGGGATATCAAGTTGGTGGCTTCTGAAAACAAAGATCTGGGTTTTGAAGACACAAGACTACTGAGAATTGACATGATCCAAGGTGATGTATTCATGGGCTTTCTTCTCCAGAGCATTTGACACCTACCCCAAGTGTTTTCTACTTTGTTCAGTGTCTTTCCGTCTCCAATTAAGCTGCATCACACAAACCTCAAGGCTTACTGTAAGAAAATATTTAAAGATAACTAAACAACTTTGACACAGTCATCAATTATGAGATTCCAATGAGCATTGTTTGGAGAAGAGCAATTGACACCTGTTTCACTTAGTTTTGAAAAGCAATTACAGCATGATTCAAAATTACTTCCGACAGCAACCAACTGCCAACTATTTAGACTGGCTCACTTCAGCATATGCTGGGACACCCTATGCTACTCATGTTTTCAAAAAGAAGCTCTTCAGATTGGCAGTGAGGGAATATTTCCTTTGAACATTTAAGCAAAACATGTAAAGACAGAAAAAAGATACAAATGCTAATAATTAAAAAGTAAATGAATAATACCCAAAGCAGAATACTTGAAAAGGCATGGTAGAGTTTTACTTTCCCAGAAAGTGACTGTCAGATGTGTTAAATTCCTGTCAGCATTCCCAGCTTTTGCTAATATTAGCAGTAGGAGGTAGACAATTGAGAGAAAATATCAGGAATATCATAGTAAAAATAAATTCACACAATTAATAGAAAAAATGCTTGATTATTCTAGAGTGTTTATTTCATTTCTCCATTTTGCAGTATAGGCCTAGGCAGACTTCAAGAGAGGAGGCCAAGGAGGAATGAACAGGAGGGCAAAAAGAAGAATGAAAGGAATCAATGCTACTTTTCAAAAAAGTTAAATTAAAATTTAGAAAGTTTATGAGCAATTATGATTTAATGCTTGAGTTGTGAATGAATGGGAACAGCAAAAACATACACTGTTCTATAGATAATAGCAAAGACATCATCTTTTATTATACTCTCTTCAGACCAATAAATGTTAAAGTACTGTGGTTGGTACTTAATTAATTTATTAGTTGTGATAAAAAATAAATCTCCCCTTTAAGGTATATGTCTTCACCCCCTAGTTGAAAATGCTCTGTTTATCTAATAATATAGCCAATCCTTAAACCAAAGTTTATATATAAGCTGATTCAAAATCATAAAACCAAATCAAGAACTTATATTTAACCTTCAAAATCTCTGAGGATGATGACAGTGTGAGATAAGTTTGATTGATGAGCTTGCTGTCTACTTATGGCAGAGATACCTGCTGGGGAGATTTTAAGACTGTTTCTTCTCTAGTCATCATCCAGTGTTTCTGAACAACAACCATGCCTATCAATGAAGAATCTTCCCTGTTAGCTCACTTCAATTACCTTTACAAGTCAGCAAGACAACATATGAATGTTCATGTCTTATTAAAGAACCCTCCAGATGTAAGGTTTTTAATCTCTTCAGAAGGAGGCTGACTTCATTGCCATCAAGAATTCTTAATTCGGGTGAAGGCATGACCTGCATAAAAAATTTCTCTTTGCCCTTTTGGCAACCTAATAAATATCCTAAGGTTGGAAATAAGGGAAAATTAAGAAAATCAAATCTAGAATGACTGAAAAGTCTTGTTGACATAAATAATTAGGAAAAGAAATGACTAGGGAGGCCAACAAGCAATGCTGCGAAGGTCAGACACAAAAAAACACCTCCCATATCACAGAAAACTTAAACAGAAGTGTGATTGCTCAGATATGCTCTGGTTAAAATCATGAGATGTCCATTACTTTGTCCTGTTATTTAGATTAATATTTTCACCAAGTACCAGAGACTGAAACAAACAAAATCACATAAAAAGATATTTTTAGTCCATAGAATCTAATTAGAAGCAAATTACCAGAAAGGAAGGGAGAATAAAGGTGCATGAATTCAGTAAAAGGGGCCAGTTGTATAGTGAAGGATAGAATTGGACTGTTGGTAGAAAATTTAATGTAATGTCCAAATGGTGATGCACACCTTACACCTACATAATGCTATAATGTAATACTCCTTCAACAAAATAAAATAAGTAAGACCTTCTAAGGTGAGTCTGGGGAAGTTTGGAGGTAAGAGAGCAGCACAGGGTTTAAGTAAGCAGAGAAGCATCTAGCTCAGTTTATGGGTGAGAGGGAAAAGTGTCTGAAAGACTGCTGGAGGGTTTACTGAAAGAAGATTAGAAGTAACCAGGTGGGAGAATAGAGGAGAAATGCTGTGTGTGTGTATAGTTGGGGAAGGGGGAGAGAAGAGCAGGAATACATGTACATGTCAGGACTGTTGGGATGTGATACGTTAGTGTTCACTGAAAACACTGGAAAGCAAGGAATGATATCTCAATGAGGAAATATGACCTTAAGGTGTTTGCTTTTGAAAACACTGCTGTGGGGAGGATGAGTTGGCAGCAGAGACTAGACTCCCGGTATGATTTGGAGGTAAAGCATGCATTCTGGAGTCAATGAGGTCTGAACTGAGTACCTGGGAACCGAGATGTTAAAAAGGTAGAACATTATTTGGGGCACTAATGATTAGTTTGCCATGGACCCTCCAAAAACCTTGACGATGAGCCGAATCTTCACAGGGTACCCGGAGGGATGATCTTTCTTGCCAAATTCACACTCCTTGAGTATTCAGCTTCACTCACTCACAGGTGCCCTGTTGTTTGGGCCACATTCAGTCCCTAATAGTTCACCCTAAATCTAGGAATGGAGCTCTGTCTTTCTACCCAGGAAGTCAAAGTCCTTTCTTAATATACTCCCTTCTTGGTAAGAAAAAGTTCCTACTTCTCCCCAGAATGAATCCGAATCTCATCCTTGGAGGTAATTGCTTCATACCTCCCTTCTCTTCAATTCTGGAATTCTTTGGAAAATATTTATTTCCCTGGACTATTATTCTTTCCTCAAATTCCCCCGTGTCATTAATATTTCCCAATTAAGCATCTCCCACTCTTAAGAGAGGTAACTGGAAATAACTTATGTTAGTCTGACTTCAGGGTTCAAGTCCCCTCTCTGTGCTGATCTTGGGGAAGACCCATAAAGATTATGGAATCCTACTTGAGAAATAGCCCCTTTCAATTCCAAGACAGACTGATACCATAACACTCCTGAACTTGATCCGTGGTCTAGAATCTCCTCAAGCATTTCCAGAGGAATCCAAATAAACTTCTAACATCCAAGATTTAGTGACAAGTTAGAACGTCCTATTTATTGTGTTAAATGCTTTAAATATTATTTAACCCTCGTAATAGCTCTGTGAGGTTTGCATTGTCTAAGGATTAGAAAGTAAGTACTTTGTCCAAGGTCATACAGGATGACTTACCTTCTAGGGCTCTTCTTCTCCTATAATTAATTACCCTCTTATTATTCATTGAGAAAGTAACTAAACTGACATTTTTTTTCTTTTATCATTCCATACACATTCTTCATTTTTGCTTATGTAGTCACCAGTCAAGGCAAATTGAATTCAAAAGTTTAGTTCCGTTTTCATTCATTCATTCATTCAACAAACTTTCAGTATGTGCTTGCTACTTTGTGCTAGGCATTAAAATTCGAAGGCGAATAATAACCCCTGTGAGAAAGAAACTCTGGTTTTCCTATTGTTAACAACAAAATATAATTCCCAAACCCAACAAGCATAATAGATTAAAATTTCCAAGTCTCAGCAAGATTTCTATATATGTGGTGAATGGCTCTGGGATAATAGACAACTCTGAGTTCCTTTCTCATTTTCCCATATACCTTTAACTTCATTCACCATCTGACTTTTCCAAAATATCTTGTCAATATGACTATTGGTGGCCTAATATTTTCAGGTAGGGGCCTAAAGTCAAAGGGTTACACTAGATATTTGACTTAACTGAACACAAATAACTCTTAGAAAAATATCCCAACGGTCCAATCCAATTCATTGGTTGTAGGTAGAACACATGGAATTTCTACAAAGGAATTAGTAGTCCCCTCAGGATTTTCAAAGCCTCCTCTGTACATTTATTTTAGAGTAGAAGCCCATCATTAGGGTCTCAGCACTGTTCTTTACAGAGCGATGGCATATTGAAGGTCTTCAACAAATGCTATGATTGTTAATATTAATGGTATGAGCAATAATGACAAATAGTCATGACTGCCCATGCTGCCTAAGGAGAAGAAACGATGCTGGATATCCAAGAAAGTAATTATAAGAGTGTAGTTTACTTTAAATGAATTTATTCATGTTGTCATGTATTTGCTTTGCTTGTGTTTGCACACTGCAGCAGGAGATAGTCCCAAAGTCCAATACTAACAATAAAAAAAACTACAACTCAGCCTTTGACTGATCTGCAGATAAGGTGATGGAAATGTCTGTGAGAATCAGAGATGGGCAATTAGTACAGAGAAAATCAAAATTGTTCCTAGGCTGGGAAACGTGCCTGAGAGACAACTGAATTTACACAGCTTCACTCTCCTGTCTAGAGACACCGCCGCATGCTCAGAGATGCTCAGATCCTCATGTACTTCACCGTCAGCTATTAAACCTACCCTGTTGTCAGAGGTGCCTGAAATTTTCTCCTTTCAAATACTTCCACAGAGCACTGACTCTTCACTTTCAAAGGAGACATTAAGTAGCAGGAAATTGAAAATTTTAAAAAATGAGAAAATTAGTCACTTACAAAATACATGTATATATTTTTCCAAAATTAGTAAGAATTGGCAGATCTTGTTAGTTTCATGCCATTATTAATTTCCCCCTTATTCCTTCTTAACTCACAGAACACTGCAGGGTGATGGGGGAAGAGAGGGCAGAAAAGCATCCAGTTTAAAATATTGTATTTATTAGATTCCCTTGCTCCCAGTGATGGCTACATTGATGTACTTAGGTCTAGTGATAACTAAGCAAAGATCTGTTACGGATTTCTGGGAGAGTTTCTGATTTACCAATCAGGTGCTACCTTTTTCTCCTCCCTTTTTTGCTTTTCCTTTCTGTCTGGAATGCTTAGATGAGGCTAAAGATGGAGCAGCCTCCTTATGGCCATGAGGCAGGACACACGAGAATGAAGAATGTATGTGAATATAGGGGAACACAAAGAAAGGGCATTAGGTGTGGATGACCTCTGTTTCCTTGCCAAGGATGAAAAAGAAACTCTGATTTAGTTAAAACAATGTTATTGAATTCTATTCCATGTAGTTGAATGCTGATGATGCACAGGGTAAAAAGAAAAAGAAAACAGAAAACAAAGCACATCTGTGTGTCCAGAGTGAAACTGCCTGCAGTATCTCTGTCATATCTGGTTCAAATAACTTTTAGGAATATTTCAACCCTGCTCACTGAAGTTGGGTTTGTTTTTGTTTTTTTTTGGGGGGAGGGCATTATTTTTTGGTCTTTATCTTCTACTTCAAGTATAAAAGCTACATGTGGTCACATAAATAGCATATTGTGCTTGAGTTGATAATTAAGCATAACCTTGACTGGTCGAAACTCAAGAACAGAGTCAAATTCTGGGCAAATAGGGAGAGAAACTAGAAGTGAGGATGTTTCTTCACACTTTAAAGAGATGAGGATGCTTTCCCTCTTGCGAGCAAAGCTGTAGCCCACAGTGGCAGCAGAACAGGATTAAAAGCCTCTCTTCTGAATACTTTGGGGGATCAGGGGACTGTAAGTGCTCTCCGGGACATACAGCTGATGTCCTTACAAAAACAGTTTCCTGACTCATGTCACCCAAAGCATCTTTCATGCAAAGCTTGAAAGAAGCTACTGGGAAACCCTAGAGGTGGACATGAGGCTTCAATGATGGCATCTGAAATGGAGGTGGGCCCTGTAGTTCCTGCTGCCCATTCAGAAAACTCAACTGAAATTCAAAGGCAGCATCCTTTCATAGGTCAGCTGTGGTGGATGAAGGGTGAATGTGATGAACAGTAGGGACCATTCAGTGCAAATCATCACTGCAGTTTAAACACAAGCTCATGAACATGTCTTTCTGATAGCAACACAGTGTCACCTGATAAGCATTCTAAGGAAAGCCATTCCAGCTCTCAGCTGCTGAAGACACTGCTGCAATATTCAGAAGCTTGTGATGTTGAAGTAGAAACACAGCACAGACAAATGACAGAAGGCTCGGATAATGCTCCAAACAGGGGCACCATTAGATCCAGGCACTGCACATTCAAATGCTCACAGGGTAGATACCCTCCCTAAAGCCTGCTAACCATTTTATTAAAAATTGTCATCCTTTCTATCTGTCTTTCCTATCCCATTTTTATTAGGTTCTTGGGGGCAAAACAAAAATTTTCTCACTCAATGAATAATAATAATTGTGCAATTATGGTGATAAATGGTAACATGTGATCTTGGTGATGGGGAGGCAAAAAGGATTGGCAGAGACTGTAGTGAGCTGGAGAGGCATTTTATTTTATAAAGAAACACTGCATTATATCATAATTTAGGTTTAGGGTATGTGTCCTGGTCAATCAACATCTGTCTGGATTTCATTATGTTTACCACCTGGAGAGTTCTTCACTCATCTGAAAATCACAGGCACCACACAGCTCTGGTCCGCTGTTACTATGCAGGCCCAGTATTGCAAGATACTCTGGTTCCTTGAAGAAAAGCCAGACATTTTTAAGGAAATCTCTCCAAATTTTTAAACATATTTTTGGTCAGGCAAAGCATGTCTATGAGTTGGATCCAGGACAAGGACTGTGGATTGGAGATTACATATTCTACAATTCCATGTGATCAAAGTATGACAAAGTTTGTCTTTGCTTCTCAATCTGTTTCCTCCTTTCCTGGTGTCTTGCCCATATCTATGTTCCTATGCTTTCTTTTGTCCTATTGTCCTTTCCCTCCCCATTGACTAGCATTCAGTGATCAATAGGATTAAAGAATTAACTGACTCAGGATTATTTGTATCTACGGAGGCCTCTGCAATTAAAATAGTAATAATAATAAAGTTCTTGCAAGAACCATGGAAGGGTTCTACAGGCAGAATTTCAGATGAGAGATTTGGACAGTGTGGTTCAGTGTCACATGTCTCATATCACGTAACATTTTTAACACTCATGCTGGAGCTTTATCATGTGAGGGCCACACACTCCTCTTTCATATCCAAACAGAGTCACACATATTTATGCCCACCTGTAATAACTGTGATTACCCAAATAGCCACATAGAGGATAAACTGACACCTCCCAGAAGTGGCAGATAAGACTTGGTGAATATAAACTAGTTGACATATTTTATGTTTGTTTCCTGGGTTGGGTTTCAGCTCAGTTTGTATCCACAGGAAATGTTATGATGGAAAATTCCACAACTGGCTCAGAAACTTACATTCCAACTGGGATTTAAGACCAATTTCAGAAAATAAAATTGGAAATATAATCCAGAATTTTTTTGGCTCTATCTTCACATAAAAATAATAATAATAAAAACCTTAGAGTAGTATATTTCTTCAGAGTTTGCAAAACAGTCTAAAATCCATAATCCCTCTTGATCCAGCAGGCTAGTTATAAGCTCATAAAACAGTTTGTGAAAGCAAACAGACCCTTAATACAAATCTTGGAGAGAGGCATGATTTTAAAATTTACCTTGTAAAAAGTTGTCAGAGACAAAGCACATTCATTATAGGAATTAGCCAAACCCACATGGAAATTTAGCATATGATAAAGGAAGCAGGATATGATAGTTTTAAAAATAAACACACAAATTTTTTGATATGTCTCCTTTCAAGAGAAGAAGCTTAATTGTCCTGCAACTGAGTGAGAGTTGGACTTAATGATTCACTTCTAGTTAATAGAATATTCCAGAAGTGACCACATATCACTTCTAAGTTTATACTCTGGGAGAATACCTCTAGCCTCTGGCTGGGGTGCTCTAGTTCCCTTGTGGATCACTTCTTATCATTAGACCTCAGACCATGAGATCAGTCAAGTACCCTCTAGATAGGCCCACAGGGTGGGAAAAAACAACCATGCAAATTACTTTGAAAGCAGATCTTTGCACTTATAAATGCCTGCACTCCTGGCAAATAGCTTAAAGAACTTTATGGATAACCCTGAGTCAGAAGCAACCAGAAAAGTCACTCTTATATTCCTAACCTTCAGCAACTATACAACATAATTTGTGTTTCAAGCTAATAAATTTTGTGGCATTTTGTTACACAGTAATAGATAACTAATAAGTAGAGTCATAACTGATATTACTACAACTGGTATTACTACAACTCATGTGGAAAAAGATAAACTTGAATCCATACTTTATACTGCTGACTAGGATAAATGCTAAATTGACCAGAGCTTTAAATGTAAAATATAAAATAATCTAAATTATTAGAAAAGCATGGGCTGATTTCTTTAAGGTTTCTCCACCTTTTCATCACAGGATCTTTTATAGGATGTTTAGCAGCAGACTTGGCTTCTTCCCACTAAATATCTGGAATCCCTATCTGATCATTTTGAGGACCAAAAATATCTTTAAGACACTAGAGTGGTGGAGGGAACAGACTTTCTGCTGATGATTTAAAAAAAAATACAAATAACCCCATGCATAATAAAATTCAAAGTCAGAGAACAAGTGACAAGCTTGGGGAAAAACACTTGCAAGTCATATCACAGGCAAATGACTAATAAACCATTAGAAAAACAAGCAAGGGATCATGACAGACAATAGAAAAAGACATGTAAAGGGCCCTTTAACATATGAAATGACGCTCAATCTCATTTGAAATAAGAGAAATTCAAATGAAAATAAAACTTAGATACCTTTTTTCACTTTCATATTAGTAAAACCCCCCAAGTTTGAGAACACATTTTTCCTGTTGTGGCTAGGATAATATACTCTCATACATTGCTGGCAGGAGTACTAAATGGCTCAACTTCTGTGGAGTACAATTTAGCATTATCTTCCAAAATTACAAATATTTTATCCTTTGACTCAGCCATTCTGTCTCTATTACATAAAAACCTGCTTTTGCCTCCTACCATGATGTGAAAACTGTGACTGGCATGTGACTATATATACAACTGAACACAGACACTTCCATCCTCCTGCAGCTAATTTCACTATGTCACTAAGTCTGTTAGGGAAGTGTGGCTGGGTGAGATTTTTGTCACTTTTAGAATTGGATCCTTCCCTGTTGCCCATTTGCGTCTCTGTGCTCTCTCTGTCTTTTCTCGTGATCCCCAAATAGACGTTTCCATGATTCAATTTCAGTCATGTATACTCAGACCTTGTGACAAGTGGGATAAAATGGAAGGAACCCTTCTTAAAGACTGACATGTCCCCTCAAAATTCATATGCTGGTGCACTCTGATGGCTGAGTGGATATGACTACTGGACATTGGCCACATCATCCCAAGGACCCACATTGGAGACCCAGGGCTGGGGGAACTACAAACTGAATGTTAAATCCTCCCCTCTCTTCCTGGCTGCCTGTCTGCTCATCTTCATTCCTGGCTGCACCTGTATTTTAACAATAGCAAAAACAATCCATAGGTTAAATTCCTAACCTATAATGCGATGATATTAGGAGGTGGGGTCTTCGGGGGTGATTAGCTCATGAGGCTGGGACCCTCATGAAGCCGATTGGTGCCCTTATAAAAGACTCATCAGAGTGCTCTCTCATGCACTCTGCCTTGTGAGAACAGCTCCAAGTCTATTACGTAAGAACCAGGGAGTAGGCTCTCAGCAGACACTAACTCTGCCTGTGCCTTGATCTTAGACTTCTTAATCTCCAGAACTATAAGAAATAAATGTGTTGTTTAATAAATTTGTTTGTTGTTAAAGCCATCCAGTCTATGGTAAATTTTAATAATATCCCAAACAGATGGAAATAAGCTTGAATTATTACAAGGAATAAGCCACCACCAAATTGATAGGTTATTCCACCACCCTACACACACACACACACACACACACACACACACACACACACACACACACACCTTAAGACTTACTAAAAGGAAATAACCTTAAGTCATTGTTTATTTGACTTTTTAAAAGCAAACTATCTATCTAGTTTTCTTAGGGTACAACCTACTATATACCTGTCCATATATGTCATGACATATGGACAAAGTTATTCTTTCAACATTTGATGTTGTAAAATATTGATAACAGCCCCTTTCCATCAATAGAAGGTTGGTAATATATGATATGGAACAGCCACAAAATTCAGTGCCATAGAGGTATTTTAAAAGTGAAGAAACACTATTCAAATAAATAGATCTCCAGGATATATTGTCAAGTCAAAAATACATGATGCAAAGCATTGTACTCCAGTAAGATTTCACATTCCTGATGTTGGAGGTGGCCATGTAACACACTGCAGCCAACAGAATAACGGGGTGCCTGTTGTGTGTGAGCCTCCTGATGCATCATGGATTTCCACCAGCACTCTGCACCTGCCCTTTCACAAGGCAATAGCTTGTCTCAGAAAGCAGCCCATTCTTTTGCCCTGGGTCTCAGAAAAAGACGATCTAGGGAGAAGGCCTACAATCAGCAGCCAGTGCAAATGGAGCAGAGCAGCCCAGGGACAAAGTGAGTGAGAAAGAAAAGAACTTTGAAAGCCCCTGAGGCGTGACGCAAGTTTGTATTTACATGGAGTAAGTATAAATAAAATTATAATAAGCAACATTTTGCAGAAGTCTACAGAAAAGTCTAAGATCAAGACACAGGCAGAGTCAACGTCTGCTGAGAACCTGCTCCCTGGTTCATAGATAATGGCCTTTGGTGTAAGAAAGGGAGTTAGTAAGAATATATATATAATATCTGTTTATTTTCATGTAGCAGCATTGAAAAGATATACAGAAATGAATTTTTTTTAAAGTAGAGGGACAGGCAGGAATGAAGGTGAGTTGGCAAGTAGGCAGGCAAAGAGAGGAGGAAACATTTTTATTTATTGTATCTAGTTGTTTCCCACTGCCCCAGGGATAAGAACCAAGGTCCCTGGAAAATATGTGTACTGCATTAAGTGGGAGGCGTGCACCAAACCACTACACCACCAAGGCATGCCTGAATGACTATCTTTATGTCACAGTAATGACACCAGACAAAGCTACTAAAAACATTGTGCTATACCTCTCTTCTTTTTTTCTGTGCCTATTATTTTGTAAACTTTCTTTTCCACTTAACAGTGCACAAAGACAACTTCTCAAATGTGGAATATGAAATGACCACTTCACATTTTACTCTGTTGATATCTTGTAAAGATTCCTAGCAGAGGACCGTGACAAGTCACTCATGTACACAAACAGTGTGGCCAGTCTACCAGTGTTTGAAGGTCATCTGTTCAACAAGGCTCGGTCACCCCCAGCCTGCCTAGCACACACCTGAGTGAGTGTAGGGGAGGATGTGAGGTTTTGCCACTCAGCTAGACCTGTCCCAGAGTTCCGCGTGTGCTTCTTATAGTCGGGATTCCAATCATGCTTTACACTTGGGCAGTATCTTGCTTCACAGTTTTGATACAGCCACAGGCAAGTCTATTTTTCCTACAGATGGTTTCTTTGTTTCTCTAAGAACAGAAATTTTTGTCTCAAGCCAAATTGGAAGTTGCAAAAGAAAATAAAAGAGTTTTACCAGAAAACTCTGAGTAAATGCCTGCTTTCTCAGAAAAGAATGCCTTAAAAGAATATGCTAAGAAGAGGAGGAATTTGATACTTGGATTGAAGTTTTGTGTCATCCAAGAAGGGGGGAGGTCATGCAGCTCAGAGGCGGGGCTCTGGCACCCAGGTCAGGGTGCCGGCACCACATCTCAGTACCTATGTCCCAATGTTATCACATGGAACTGCGTTGGAACACAGGTCACTTTTAACTTAACATATATCACCTTTCCACCAACAGTGAAGAGAAGGACATTCTGATAGAATGGCTGTGCATGTTTTAAAAATTATAAATGAAAATCCACATGTAACATTCAATTGCTGAATGCAGCCCCAGTGTACCCAATGGAGGGAATTACTGTCAGGGTGTGTTTCTTATTCCTGTAAAGATCCAGGGAATCGACTCAACTGGCCTGGAGGAGAGGGGTCCCTGCAGACTTTCCAGTGCTTTAGAAGCCCCAAGGCGGAATTTTCAATGCCAGAAGGTGATTTCGAGGGCTATATTAGCCCATAAGCATGCCCATGAGGACTAATGGGAACACTGGAAGATAAAAAAAAGTATATTATAAAAGACAAGGTGAAGATGAAACAGATTCAGACTTCTCTGGCAGGTCTAAATAATTTAAAAGCACAAAGCACAGGCTTCTAGGACGGGTTAAGCACATCCAGCTGTGAATCAGAAGACGTATGTTTTATGAGTTTAACATTTGGAGAGTAACAAAGAATGAGGGGCTTGAAAGCTATTCAAGAAGAGCAGACAAGAGGATGTTGGTTTCTTGCTCTTCTCGAATAGAGGAGTCGGTGATTGTGAGGATGGCTGATAAAGCTAGAAATAGCTACTCAACTAAATAAAAAGTGGGAAGAATTAAAAAAAAAAAGACTTCTAAACAGCCTTTTAGCACTCTGCCCTGTTATAAGAGTGGCAGTGGATTAGCCTAACACACATGCCTAAAATTTGCTGTATTACAGTGATAGGGCTGTGCCATTGTGGACATATTTTAATGATGAAACTGACCCTCATCAAACTACATAACTGGATTTTGTCAGGTTAACATTTACAAATTAATTTTTGTTTTTATATCTTGAGTATTATTCTAGGAGACATGAAGGCTAAGTGGGGGTAATATTCTGAGTTAGGAGTCATAGAAATAGGAGGAACAGGTTACCATCACTGTGATCATCACTAGTGTGACCTGATCCCTGGACAGGAGACTGGGAGTTAGGAAGAGGTAAAACCCCAATGGAAACAGCCAGAAAGCAAGCTGAGCTCCCTGCCTTATGGGAGGATAACAGTGCCAAGAAGACAAGGAGAGGAGAGGGTAAGATGCTAATGACAAACACCAGGAAGATAAACAAAAAAGGATTTCCCAGCCCGCATCCAGTAATCTCAGCTCCATTTGTCCAGGTCTGCAGGCAGGCAGGCAAGATTCCCTTTTGGCACCTTCAGGACTGTACCATTGAAAAGGGGGGGTCAGGGGATCTGGAAAATGCTCTCAATTTGGGTCAGTCAAATTCATGTCAATCTTCGAATGCCCCATGTCCAATAACATCATATCTGAGTGACTGCTCCAAACCCCTTCGCCAGCATTGTCAGCTTCATATCAACATATTTCCTGGCTGGCATCCTTAAGTACTGGGCAAGCTGGCGCTTGTAGTGTAGAATTTTCCTGTCAAGCAATCCTGTCCTTGACAACCTTCTAAAGCTCATTTAGGGAGACAACAGTTGTCTCCTCAAGTGTTAGGTATTTATGAGGCCAGGACAGCCTCTGGCTAAGAGTAGTATTGACTCCATGATAAAGTCACAGAGGGGAAACTTCTCATTTTCCTCGAAGACATGTCTCCTAAAGCAGTTAGGAGTTATTGGCGGGTATGGGCAGTCCAGATGAAAATTTTATTCGGGTAAAAAGATTTTATTTCTCTGCCATGTGTTTTGCTCATCTCAGTCAATATATTTTGCCAGGTAATCCTATTTCTCCTTATTTTCTACATTCACATCATATTATTCTTATTTTTTACTGACTGAAACAAATTGGAAGCATACATGGCCAATTAGAAATTGAATGGGGATAGAAATTGAATGGTTTGACAATTTTATAGAAGTACTACTTTCAGAACTGTTGTCACACCATACTACCATACTTAATTCATGAATGTTCCACCTGTGACTAGGGGTACAGTGACACTATCTCGATTGTCAGATCTGAGCCAAACACCAAAGGAACATGGGTCCTTGCCTCCTGAGACCAACCAAGTTGCTACTACTGAAACTGCTCTTGTGGAAATAGCTGCTACTGCTCTTACCAGATGTATTCAGTGTTGCTTTTTAAAAATCAAGCTGATACATTGCAGTGTTACAGGTACCTGCCGTTTTTCTCAGACCAGCTGAATTGCAATTTATTTCCTTAAATATTTCTCATGAGAGGAGATTCCTCTAGTAATTTCAGCTTGGACTCCCCTGCAGGGGCGGGGTCACGTGTTTCTGTTAGTTCCTCTGTAGTCACTGGTGGCAAGTGTTTGCTGCATCATAGACTTTTCACCTTCACAATTCCCCACCCTTTCAGAGAAATAGCTGCCATGTTTTTGACCACTTAGCACCTACCATCCACAATCTCGACCACTTTTTCAAAATTTACATTTCATAGAACTTATTGTATACACATAGATACCCTGTACATAAATACATTTAATTTTTATTATGGTATACAAAACTTAATCTGTTAATCATGTTGAAGTGTACCATTCAGTGCTATAAAGTACATTTGCATTGTTGTAAGATCATCATCACTATTCATTTCTAGAAGTTTTGTTATCTGAGAAACTCCATATTCATTAAAAGGTAACTCCCTACCCTCCCTGCCTATAGCTCCTGAACCCTCTATCCTACTTTCTGTTCAAACCACTTTTTGTCTATTTACTTGACAGAAACAAAGGGAAAATTTTGCTGATTCATGAATGAATGAATGATAGGCAGGGCCAGGCATCAGACCTGGGAAAGAACTTGACACAGTGATAGTGATCACTTCTCCTCCGTCCCTGTCTCCCTCTTATTGCTTTTCTCTCCATTTCCTCTGCTCAGAAAGCTGGGCCCTCGGTGCTGCCCTCTGTCAGCCTTGGACTGAAACTAGAATGTTCCATTCATGCACATGTTTCTCAGGCCAGCTCCTTCTCCTCTGGGCCTCTTTCCACTGTCACTCAAATTTCCATTTTGTTGACAGAGACGAGGATGAAATAACTCATTCACACTGTGAAGTTTACTAGGGAGAGCAGATGGGAGCCTCCCTGAGAACATGAATTGCCCAGGATGTTTCTGTTTCGAAGAAGAATTTTTATGAGCACAAAGCAAAGAGTTACACCCTCAGGACACCTATTAGGAGCTGGAAAAGTGTTTGGAGTCATTCAAATCAACCAAAAACAAATAATTTCTAGGCCGGTATCCTTGGAGTGCTATTTCACTAGTAATCCTGGTAGATGGGGTGAGCGGGGGACGGGGGGTGTTGAGGGTGTAAGGATAGTGCTAAATCAGAATCCTATTGTGGAGTGAGGGAGGACTCAGAGGTGTAGTTTGAAATGGCTTCCTTGACAACTGGGGCATTTATTCACTTATATCTCCTTTCAGCTAGAAATCTGATTCTCTAGTCACATTAAATATTAAGTAGAAAAATGTAGATTGCAAAATTCTCATTAAATAAAACATGGAATAATATCCATGCAATAAGGACAGTATTTTTCTTACCATCTTGTAGCATATGTATTCTTTTCATATAGGTATATATTTGGGGCAGGGGAACTTTCCACACATAAAAGCAAATGATACGATATAGAATTTGGGAAGGCTTCAGAAATGGGGCAGATTCCAGTTGGAAGACCAAGCTACTGTGAGCAAACCGTTGACTGTTCAAGATAAATGAGCTCATGGATTAATTACCAGGTTTTTACGGAAAAAATGGGGAAAAGAATTTTCTACCTTCTTTTGTTACAATGGTCAAACCTGAAAAGCACAAAGCATAGTTTTTTCCATAAATTCTGAGAAGGTAATTATTTTGCCTGGAAAAACCTCTGAGGGGAGGAAGAGTATACAACAGAAGGAAGGAGAGCCCAAAGGTGGCCCTGTCCTGTCCTGAGGCATCCTCTGAGGAAGTGTGAAGGCGAGGTCATGTTAGTCAAGGCCACAGTGCTGCTTCCCCTCTCCCAGTGGTGGGTGAGAGAGCTTTAGACAATGCTGGTCAACAGACTGTGTATTCTACAAATGTGAACTATGTCTCTATCTGACTGGAAGCTACATGGAAGAGCAAAAAGAGGCAGGTGAAATTAATGTTATTAATATATCTTACTTAACCTAATATAACCAAAGTACTATTTCAACATATAATCAATATAAAAATCACAAAAAAGATACTTTACATTAAAAAATTTTTATTCTTTAAAAAAATGTTTTTAGTGGAGTATTTCACATTGTTTAATATTATTTTTGCAATCCAATGTGTGTTCTTCACATAGAGCACATCTTAATTCAAGCCAGTCATCTTTCAAGTACCCAGTAGGGGTATATGGCTAGTGACTGCTATCTTGAATATTGTAAGATAGATGTGGAAAGTTCCAGAAAAGCACCAATCTTCAGTTTTATTCTATGACTTCAATGGCACAGCATTGGGAGTGTGAAGCTGGCTGAGGGAGGAGATTAAATGAGTCTCAGGTTATGTTATAGTCAGTCCTGCCTTCTCTACTAATATTTGTCAGTGTACTTTAAGGGATCTAGAAGTTTCCCTGCCCCAGCAACCAAAGATAGACATGCTGATTTGGAAGAGGATTTTGAGAATTTGGGCCAGAAACAAGAGAGTGTTGAGGTCAAATGAGATCAGGACAAATGACTGAGGTTATAGGATGACCAGAGCAGTCTCACTTCCATAGAAAAGACCACACAGGGTCCAGAGGACAGAGAGTTAAGGCTTCTTTGCTTGTGTAAACCAAACCCCCACCATGGCACTTCCTTCACCCATTAATTTAACAAATATGGACTGAGGACGTGCTCTGTAAAAGTTGCTGATCTTGGGATTGAAGAAACAAAGGTGAGAAAAAGAAGAATTTAAAAAGTCCCTCTTTCATTACTCTTGTGGAAATTACTTTCTAGTTGAAAGATGAATAAAAAAGGAAGCAAATTTTAAAGAGTGTTGGATAATAATATAACTATGGGAAAGGATGAATAAAGCAGGATGGGAGGATGGTAGTGGGGAGATAAGAAATTTTAAGTAAGATGATCAGGAGAGAGCTGGGCAAGTGAACAGGGAACTCCAGAGACTGAGCAGTTCCATTATTTTTTTTCATTTCTTACTACTCAAGGTGGGGACAAGGTAGAAAGGAGGGCTCAGAACAGGGATCAGAATACTTCAGATAAATAAATTGCCTTGTATTTGGTGGATCTGTGTATACTATGAATATCTAGGCTTCTTAAGTTCTTATATATATATATGTATATATATATATATATATGTGGAAAGATTGATAGGCTGCATTACAAATTATTAACTGTTTATCTCTGGGGATTACAGTGAAAAACTGTCATTGTCTTTTTTTAAAACCATTTCCCAGTTATTCTACAATGAACATAACATACTTTAATCAATGGGGAGTCTCTCTCAAAAAATATTGTTTCCAAAGATGAGAAATAAAAATAAAGTCAGCTTTCTTTACCATCTGCTCGGTTTTTTGTATAATTGAGTTATCTAAGCATTGTATGCACGTCTGAATTCAGTTCATCTTTCTGTATTTGCTCAGTACCAGCCACTCAAGGCCTCCTTTCTTTAGACTTTTTACCCCGTGTTCTTTTTTTTAAAATCCATGTGTCCACATTTATTGGACGTGAATTTTCCCATTGCATTTTTTCTGATATTCAGCATCTAGTTTCTTATGTGCTGACAGTATCTTTTGAGAAGTGCTGACTGACTTAGGTTGTACTGCATACTCACTGCCCTGTACACCATACATCACCACTGCCTCTCAGTGTGCTCTCTTTTGGAAACTTCCTGTCTGGATAAAGTCCCTAAAGACATCCTGAAGAGCCGCCATCTGGAATATTAAATGCTGTCAGCATGATGTTTCATAGAGATTTATTTGCAAGTGTCATCACTGGCTCCAAACAGAGACAGCTAAGGACTCTGCCCTGGGAGTTCTTTTAAATCTAGGAGAGAGAAGTGGTACACACGGTGTACAAACATTTCTGAAATAGCCAGAAATATCGTGACTTTGAAGGGACACAAGATGATGCCCATAAAACATCTTGATCACTGTTAAATCTCTGAGGCCAAAACAAATACTCTGATGAATGTGTGAACGTGGACTGACATCCTGTTAACTTGTTGATCTTGACATTCACTTTATTAGTACAGAGGATTTCCAAAAGCTCATTTTGTTAATCACATTGAAAATACAAAACATAACTCATATTTTAATAAGCTTATAAGAAATGGATGATCTATACTTTTTAAAAATAATTATGAATATTTGGCAAAAATATTTGCTTTTTTAAAGGTTTTTTTAATGAGAATTCTACTAAGAAATATACAATCAGCAGTAATGTATTTTGGACATATTTGGACAGATTTTCTTATAAAATAGCTCAGGGTGGGTTTAGAACTCTGAATCTTCCTACTAACCTCGTTTTCCCTTAAGGGTTTCAAGGGAGTTTGTACACATGAAACATTAGCCAAATGGGAAACAAATGACCAACAAGGCTCTGATCAATCACAGCCTATGATTCAATTAGGAGACCTGAATGAAGCTTCCTACTTAGTTTTTTACACATATGCCACATTTTGCTGAAAGATGGTTGGCAGAGTCCATTTACAATTGATAGAACAAGTAGGCAAAAAAGAAACAAAAATCAATATGCAAAGAAAATTTGAAAACACAACAAACTAGTCGATATATTGATCTAATTGGCATATATAAAACACTGTACAGAACAATGACAGAATTGGCATCCTTTTCAAGCATGAATGTAACATGTGCAAAATTGACACCATCCTATATAATGAAAAGTTTAAAATATTTTCAGATTGATTGAACTTAGAATATCTTCTGACCACACTGTAATTCACTAGAAAAAAAAAAATACATACAACATAAAATTCCCTAAAGCATGGAAAATTAAGTTTTTAACAAAATGCCCATTCATGATTAAAAATGATATTAAAGACTGAAGTTGAAAGAACTTTACTTCAACAGAGAAAAAGCACCTACAAAAAAAAAAAATCTTGTAAGCATCATGCATCATTCTGAGACTCTGAATGAGACAGGGGTGTCCGCTATGAGCATTGCCCTGGGAGTCCCAGTTTGTTCATATATAAAAATGCCTCCCAAGTAAGAACTGACACCATTAATAAACAAAAATCATAAAGTTTAAAAATAATGTTATTTAAAATGGTAACAGAAAGCACCACATTTCTAGAAATAAATCTAACAAAATGTCAAGATGTCTACAAAGTAAACCACAGAACATTAATAAGTAAAATTCAAGGAAATCTAACTTAATGAAATCATGCATTTTCATGATAGAAGACTTAATATTATAAATATTTTAATTTTTCCCAAGCTGTATCTAGATTCAATTTAGTCCTAATAAAAATTCCAGCAATTTTTTGTGTCAATAAGATGATTTTTAAATTTATGTGGAAATGGAGGTGTAGGATAACTGATGCAGTTATGAACAACAAAATAATAAAACTAGAGACTTCATAATACCAAAAAATCAAGACTTATTAAGCTTCAATAATAAAAAGCAGTATGATCAAGGTACAGTTTAAACAGTGATCACAGAATAATTTATAGACTCCAACAATAGATCTGTCCAAATATAGATACTGATTCCTATGCTATGGTGCAATGAGGTAAAGAAGAGTCTTAAATTTAAATTACACTAGGTCATTTGGATGTCCATATGGATAAGGAAACAAGTTTTGACTCTGCGTTAGTTCACATCATAGCCAAGAATAATTAGTTGAAAATTTTAGCTCTAAATATTAAAAAAATTCTAGAAGACAAAATCTTATCTTTCTGAACTGCACACACACCAACTAGCCACAAAACAAAAAAATCAGCAAATTAGACAATATTATAATTAATAATTCCATTTATCAGAATAAAATGCAAGTCGCAAAGTAGAAGATACATTTGATATCAATATTCACTAAAGGACATTGACTATTGGTGGAAAAACAAATTTGTACAACTGCTTTGGAAAATTGCTTAACTGCATCTACTTTAACTCAATCATTCAATTTCCCCCCCACATATCCAACAGAAATATATATTTGTATGCAAAGATGTATAAAACCCTGCTCAGAGTAATATTATTATCGTAGCCAAAAATTGGAAATAATCTAATTGAATAGTAATACTAGAATATTAATACTAGTAAACAGTGGCATTTTTATATAATAATATATAGCAAAGAATATTTAAAACTACACAATTAGTTTAAAAATATGAATGCTGCCTTCAGTAATCAAGGGCTTTCTAGATTTTATTAACTATGACGTATGCGTCAGCGACAAAATGATGTTGGTCATGTTTTGTGTGTTTAATAATAACTACATTTATACATCTTCAGTGGTATCAACTATACTTGAGTTTTATTTCCTTTCATTAAAATCTGTATATTGCATATGTTTTAAGGACATTTGAATCACCGAAGTAAGAGAGCTGCTGTTGAATGAGGAGCCACAAAAGCTTGAAGCACAGATTTATTCCATCTTGTTGAGATTTTATTTTTATTACATTTTTCCTATGTGATCTGGGTTTTTTATAACGTGCATTTTATCTTTTGAGCTTAAAAAATAAAATAACAAAGTATATAAATGCCATATTTTTTGTTTATCAAGGATGTCAATTTCTTTTTCACATAACCACCAGATCAATATGTGTCCTGCTATGAGGTTCAGACATGCAAAACCCATAATCTCACAAAAATTATTCAGAAGAATATATTAATATACTATTAAGCAGGATGATTGTCCTGCACAAGTCTCTAAAGTTCACAAGGTGCAGAAGAATTCTTTAAACCCTAGTAGTTGCCCTAGTCTTCATCTAAAGAAAAGAACCTGAAGATTTACTTGTGACTTAGGGTAAGTATGAAGTTCATGTGTAATGCATAGCATCACATTCCTGGGTAAAGTGATTGGGTGAGAAACCAGCAAATTTTCTTCATTTACCAAAACATTGCTTCTTATGATTTCCCTTGCTTCTAACTTTAGTAGTCTAAGTGTTGCTCAGTTAACAAGTCAGCTCTATGTTTTTCTTTAATATATAGTTTCCTGTCTATAATCTTTCCATGTCTTGAAATGCTCCTGCAGCTTCTCTGTTTCGCTGCTTTTGCAAATTCATCCTTCCTCTGAAGTCCACTTTATCACATTTCTGTTTGACCATCTTTAATCGCTTGGTCTTCAGGATGAAAAAGCCTGAAGCAAAGGTTATATCTCCAGTCAAGAGGAGGTAAAGGCAGTAGGAGGCTTTCATTTTTGGTAGTTCTTTAAGATTTGAGGAAATCCTTTCTGAGAAACATCCTGCCCTATCCTGAAGCCAATTTGGCTTTGTGCCTGCATTGGCCTCAAATGCTTTGTATTCCCATGCCTCAATGAACTAAGTGAATGGGTTGGGTTCCAGGGTCTGGAGATGATTTGTGACTCTTGAAAAGCCATAGGGAGTGTGACTACCTGCATAAATGACAGTCCTTTTAGGAAGGAGAGGTAGAGTCAACTTAGTCTACTGTACTTGCCCGCCATATTGTAGGTGTGTCAGTGTGGCAGAGCACATTGCTCTTTGTACCACTTTGATAATCCTAACCTCTCTAATATGTAGGGCCTTGCTACACCCTCTACATATCACTATAACCTGCATTTCTATTTGATTGTTGAATTGAATAGCATATCACTGTTTTTCATTATACTTCTCAGGAGTGGGAACTGAGTCTGTCCAGAGCTAATTAACCTGCATGAGCCCATAAAGGTTCAGCAATTGATTTAATAGTGAGAATGTACACTCCTGACCCCTTTTTATTCTGATCTATTCTTTGATTATTAATCTGGGCTTTCCTGAAAAGGACACATATGACTCTTAACACACCATTCTATGACAATGAGCAGGCTGTTAGCTTCATTTATGTAGCCGAATCACACCATGAAATTATTTTTCATTTTTCATAACACTCAGCTCAACTCAATTAATTGTTCTAGTTACAGTACTCCTAATTTTTATCCAGCTGATTAACTAGAAAATAATCCAAATACATTTCAGATGATAAATCTTTCATGATTTGGAAGATTTTATACAAATGTACATTTGACAGTGCTAATTTAAAGCAAATATCAAAGATGATTAAACATTCTCAAGATAGAAGGGATAAACCACTGAGTTATTTTTATAGATTTAAACACCAATCGTAAACTGCTGTAAACAGAAATATTTTTCGATATTCACCTTTTTTTTAAATGATTCTTTGGAACATGTCCAAGAAGGACTATGGAAGTGGGTCAAGAATGTGTGCATAAAACATTTGTATTCTTTACTATGTAAACACTAATTTATTTATTGAAATAATACACTATAAAATATTTATTAAATAAATTAGCGTTTTGTTGAGCTTCTCTACAAAATCATTAATATGGTCCATGACTATTGATATAACCAGGACTATGATGGTTTCCCATGTCTGTCTTCCAATTGTTTGCAAAGTATTTATTCACTAGTCACCATGCCCCAGAGTTTAATCTATCTGTGTAATTCTTTTTGGAAATCTCATCAAGTAAGAGGTTTCTGGAAATTTTTGAACTTTTATTGAACCATATATCATGTGGTCCAATTCTTTTATTTTACAGATGAGACTGAGAAGTGGTTTACTGATTTGCCTAAGACTTTGGAATTAACGTCATCTTTCATAATAAGTAGAAAGAGGAGTTATTTTTAAACATGGAGAACTGTTACTCAGAATTTAACTTCTTTGACAAGAATCTGGGGGTCTAAGTACAAGTTTCAGAACTCTGAAAGAAAACATACCTTTTACTTTTAGTTGAAATATGCATGGTCCTTATGAAAATTTCAACACAGGTATCTAGTGTAAAAACCGAAGAGAGATTGATTTGCAAAGTTTATGGCCCATATAGGCATTGTCCATTCACCCTACAATTCTTAGAGCTGCTTTCACGGCAAGCTAAATGTAATCAATAAATAAGTAAGAAGACAGGTAAACAGAAACCGTAGAAGTGAAAAGGTAGACACTGTTGATAAAGTATTAGACCCATCCTCCTCCCCAATGGAAAATGAGCCGAACACATTCAACAGCTGAGAATATGCAGCCTCACACACTCTCCCAGGTAATGTGTAAATGAGAAGCAACACCCAGAAATGACATCCTCTCAAAATCTCAATTGGTTTCTGCATGCCTTAGCTTTAAAGTATAAAGCATATATTTTCTCTTATTTCTCTCCTTTAGTTAATACTGAATAACATAATGCTTTCTCTAGTAACCTCTCATAATACATAAATGAGAGCTTTTTTTCTACATAATTTAAAGTAATTTTCGTATTTATCATATTTATGCTGAAAAAAATGATGTCTTTCTCTGGTCACACAGGCTAATAATGTATCCCAAACATTTGGGCTGTCATTACAGAAATTCTCTGTGAGATAGATTGTTTATTCTGTGAAAATTAATAAACAAACTAAGTGAATATGAATAGAGATATTCCAAGCAAAAAAGTTTTCATAAAATTTCCAGGTAAATCTGGGTTGCTGATTTCTAAATGTAATCAAACATACTTGGCATTATTATCTGTTATAAATTGTAAAACTAATCAATGTGAGAGTAGTCATACACACTTCTCTTTAAGATTTGTTACTATATATATATTTTCAAGATAAACAACTATAAGCTCTTCTACCCAAGTTTTCTTCCATATTAAGTGAAAAATTGTCAACTAAGAGCATTCTTATTTTATCATGACTGGATATCATGACAGTAGGTATGAGATGGGAGCTTCGCTATTTATCCCAACAATAGAATGTCTTTATTTTTTAAAAATAATTTATTTTAATTTTTATTTAGTTGTTCATCTTGGTCCCCCTCTGACCCCACTCCCACAACATACTATGAATTCGGGTCCTTGAGTTGTGTGTGACTTTACTCAGTTAGAGGTGACAGACCAAACTACTACTCCATGAGGGCGTGTCAAAGTTTTTTCTTTTAACAAACACTATAAAATTAGATTTTAGACTCAACAATGTGGCTCAGGCAACTGATGATGCCAGGGTGTGGACCATGTAAAGTACAAAGACATGGGATCATGACCCAGGGCCAGGGGGAAAACTAAATATAAAAAACTAAATAAATGAAAATGTTACTCATTTAACTATTAGGCATAACTACTTTCCTCCTCAATTTCCTCTTCTTATCTTGGGTTATCTGCGTACATGATTTCTATGTAGTTTAAATCAGGAATACATATATTCTTTCCTGTTTCTTGCTTTTTTCATGCAGCATAATTTCATAAATTTTGCTCCATATATTCTTAATTATCAGATTAATCAATTCTAGCATAAAAATGAGTATCAGCTGTTTTAGCCAGATTGTCTTCCAACCCTCATAATTACTGTCTTAATGGCTGCATAATATTCTAACATTTTACATCTCAAATTAATTAGCCATTTTGTGATTAGAAACCATTTGTACTAATTTCCATTTTCTACCAAAAGTAATCCTGTGGTAAACATACATGCATAGCAGTCCTTTTCATCTTTGGGTTACTTCTTTAGGATTGATTTCCAAGAGTATGATATTACCGGACCAATGACTATTTTATCTTCATACTGAGGTGTAGAGTAAAGACTTATGCACTTACCACCAAAAAAATGTCAAATATTAACCTTATATGTCAATCCATTTTGAGAAAAGGAATAAATATAAAATTATCTTTTTTCCTTTTTCCTTTCCCATTTCCAATGATCCCTTTTCTTAACAATCCATATATCATGAATTTGGTTTATATCATTCCAATTAATTAATTAAAATTAAATTTTCAATGATTTGTAATTAATATAGCATATTTAAAATTTTATTTAGATAAATATTACACAGTAGGTATAACTTTGAAACTTGTCTTCAGTTTGTTTTTGATAGAAATTTATGTCACAATATATGTAAATATTCCATTTCTCTTAAAAGCTTTATAGTTGTCCACAATATAGATATCATTTTTATTATTCCCCTATGATGGATCTATAGTTACTTCATTTTATTTTTTAAAAAATCTATGTGCTATAATAAATATCCCTAAATAACTCCTTATCATTACGTGTGAATTTTCTCTACAAAAACATACCTTAAGGTGGAAATGTGAATTACAAACCAGGAACTTATTCAATTTGGTGGGTTACTGCAAAATGACTGTACTAATTTACAATCCTCCCACTAGTACAAAGAAATTTGTTTACTAAAATACTCTGATATTGTGAGATTCTTAAATAGTTTTCAATTGGATGGTAAATAATATTATCTATATATTTCTGTCCATGATCATTAGAAGTGGGGATTAAAGTCTTTTCAGATATTTACTTTTAAGTTTTACAGTCTATAAATTATCTAGTCATATAACTGGACCTGTTTATTTCTTTACATTGATGTTGATAATGAAAATAACATGATAATGTGTATTGAGTTTTACTATCCAGATCAACTATTCTTAATGCATTATATATGTGTGTTCATATATATATATACATATATATACATATATATATATGAATCCTTAGAGCAGCCACATGAAGCAGATTCTATAAATTTCCTGATTTTACAAATAAACTGAAGCCAGAGATTAAATAAACAAACACTATTTGAAGATTCCTTCAGTCAGCCCAACAACCCTAAGTAAAAGCGTAGAAGGAAATTTAAAAAAAGATTTTCCTGTTGAGTAAGCCCCTCAAGACATGAAGTTTATGTTGATGGGTAAAATAAAGCAGATGAAAAGGTAAGCAGAGTGGCTGCACTTGAGGATGAGGCAACATTGTGAATACTTTTAGTCAGTTCCTTGTATCACCATTTTCCACACTGAGCACATTCATTTGGCTTGAGAAAGAACCCAAGTCAGAGTCTAGGGTCTCCACTCTTGGGCATCTCAGGCTCTTATTGAGCTCTTCCTCCAGTCCCACCACAACACATATTTCCCTTCTGCTAGCACAATGTCTGCACTTAAACTGGTCACTTTGAGTTAAGTCATGATAATTCCAGTCAAGGGACAAACCTATCGGGAAGGCACAGAGGCACGTGACATCAATTAATACTATCATTTGCTGTTGGATTTTTAAGGAAGTCACTTAAAAAAGTTTTGAGGAAATAGCATAGTTGAAAGCCACTAATGGAATTCCATTAGGAAGCATGCTTTTTATAAAGTCACCAGATACACTGTCATTTTAAAAGCTCTAAAGGGATGAATGGGACCAAGAGGTACAAATTTCTAGATATATGGATCTATATCTATATCTATATCTATAAAGTATATATATGTATCCATATACATAAAGTCATAGGCATATAATATATAGCATAGAGACTGTAGTCAACAATATTGCGTTGTAATTCGAAAGTTGCCAAGAGAATTCGTCTTAAAAGCATTCATCACAAGAAAAAAAAAAAGGAACTCTATAACTTAGTATGGCAATAGATGGTACCAGAATTATTGTGGCCATCATATGACAGTATGTACAATTACTGAATCTTGTCATATATTTGCAACTAATATAACATGTAAATTTTCTTTTAATAAAATATTCAAATAAGTTAAATGTTAAAATTCTTCTAGTAACAAAAACACTGTGGGTATTTTAGTTTTGTTTTGCTGAATTTACTATGAATGAAAATCATAGCAAAATGTCTATTTACAAACAGGAAGAAACATTATTCTGGATGCAATAGAATGGAATGTGTCTATGAACAGCATGCCAGCTCTTTGACAACATGATTGGCAAGGCATGAGATAGAAAAGGTTGAGATCCACTGACAAGGGTAGATCAGAATGCATATGTAACTAATTATTTCTAATTAGAAAAACCCTTCAAAGTATAAGACCCAGCTTTTATAATGTTAAAAATTAAACACACTTTGTCATAAGTAATCATGTTGAGTGTTGCTTTTCCTGATGAGGTGTAATCAGGATGTAATGGAGAAATACACTAAAGTTAGCAGCAGAAGTCTTGCTTTGAGTTCCTGCTCTGCCACTTATTAGCTATGTGATATATGTGAAATTTGTAATTTTAAAGTTTTTTTTAAATGGAAGACATTAACAATCTAGGACAATCATGGAATTGTAAATGCACTTTAGGAGAGCCAAATTCTTGCATATTCTCCTAAATAAATGAAATGTGCAGAGTATTTTAAAGATGGTTGATTGTTTTTCATGTTTGGCACCATAAGAATAAAGATGCTATGAACACTATGTATAGTTTTATGAACACATTTTTGTTAGGTACATTACCATATTTAATGAGTTTTCCATTCATTCAATTTTCATGTTTTTCTGTATCTAAAAGGATGCTAACTTTCTGACCCAGACTTCCATTAGAGCGCTCATTTTTTTTTCAATAATATCTAATGTTATTCTGATTTTTATATGTTAATTCTTTTTCTTTAATCATGGAGGGAAAAGCATAGCTCTTTTCATAATCATATGTCCACAGAAAGACCTGTATAAGACATTTCATAACATTTTAAAAATTACAACTCCAAATTGGGAAAAAATGATTCATCAACAAGAAATAAATCATTGTATACTCATGCAACTAAGTGCAATAAAACAATAAAAAGGTTTATATAACACGCAGAAACATAACAAGTACTATAGCAAATGGAAGAAAACAGGCACAAAAGCACACTAATTTTACGTGCATGGAATTTAAGAAAATTTATATAAAATTTAAGAACAGCCCACAACTATAGTTTGCTGATAGATATCAGACAGCAGTTATTTCTGAGAGTGGGATGGTAGAGATTGGGTATGATTAGGAAATAATCAGAAGAGAAAGATATGGGGTGTTGAAAGTTTTCAACATTTCATCTGAATGGAGGTCAATCAAATCCATACAAATGGAAATATGTATCTTGTTTCACACTTAAAATGAATGCTTTCATATTTTTCACTGCATGTCAACCTTCAACTAAATAAGTATTTTCTTTAATAAACAGGAATGAAGTGGGATTTTTTTTTATCATTCCTACCTGTCTTCTATCAGAATTATGTATAAATTAAAATTTATTCATATTGCCCTTATTCCTGCAAAAATAATTGTTTCCATGGAGTCTGAACTGTGCTGGAAGCTAAATAGAGAGCATGGGTGTCAATCTCAGTTCTCAGCCTAGTATGGAATATACCTGCAAATGAAGTAATTCTAAAGTAGGTGTGCCATGGAACTGTTAAATCCAGGTGACTAGGAGTTTAGGGAAGGAGTGCCACTTAGCTGGGACATCAAGAATGAACATCTAATTGGATGAGGAATACTTGCTAAAGGATGTGCAACAGCTCAGAAGCAAGATCTTCCCAGCATTGACACAGACACTTCTGGAACAGTGAGAGCCAGGGTAAAGTGGCTGGAGAAGAAAGCAGGGACCAGAGAGATACTAGGTTAGTCAGTGAGAATAATGCAGTTCTTTTGATACACGTGGCAATTTCAAATTAGAGATTATTTCAAATTAGGTTGTTGTTGCTGCTGTAATCTTATATCACTGTCAACATCAATTATTTTATGGTGGTTGTCATATACTGAAAAAAATCCAGATTAACATGGACAAATGATTACTCTTAGTTTTTAATAGACTGCCTAGTAATCCCAGGAGATTTCATAATTCAGTAGAGATGGCAGGAAATACTTTACTGCAAATTTAAAAAACAACAGTCACAAAAAAGACATTAACAGACAGCAAAGTCTAATATGGTTTTTACGATTTCTAATAGGAGATAAAATCATATATATATGCACATATGTGTGTATGTGTACATATATATATAGTGTGTGTGTGTGTGTGTGTGTGTGTGTGTGTGTGGAAAGATGTAGGCAGGGATGAAGGTGAATAGGCAGGCAGGCAAGAAGAAAGAAGAGAGGGGAGAAAGAAGCATTTTATTTGTTTTATTTAGGTGTTCAACTTGATTGTACCCCCTCAACTTCCGGACATGAACTCGGGACCTTGGGATATATGAGGTCTACACAAGCTGGAGGTGACAGAACCAACCACTATTCTACCAGGGCATTCCTATATATACTTTAAAGCAAAGTTTAAAAAAAGAAAACTTAAAAGAGTTTTAAAATGATATTCTAATGAAGAATAGAAACCCCAAGTCACTCAATTTGAAAACCACAGGTGTAGTCAAAGGATTCTGGGTTGAGAGACCAAAGGCTATACAAACTCGGGCAAGTCACTTGACTTTCAAGCATTTATAAAATGGTGTTTGCTCTGCATTCTAGCTGTATGAGTTCTAGTAGCTCAGTGTAGGGCAGACTGTTGGTCATCTGCCTTGCTCAGGGAACACCAAGTGGCATTTCCTTCAGGTGGCATTATATACAGCCCTAGGGCATGAATCTTAATTGGTTGAAGTTCATCAAGCTAATCCCATCTCTTTGGTCAGTTGCTCGCTTCCTTAGCTTCTTTTGCGACTTAAGATACCCATGTGACAGAAGTCTAGGCAACAGTTACAAGGGAGAAATCTGGTAGGGTATTTCTGGAGCATATACTTCTCTTTTACAGAGAAGAAACTCCTTTCCTTCCTCCCTACTTTAATTGCTCTTATATGAGGATATTCTTTCTGGTGCCACTGCAGCCATTATGTGAGTATGAGGAGACAGGTTAGAGAATTATGGGCACGTCCCACCAGCACTCTGGCATCATGGAGCTGTTACATCACATTTGTTACCACCTATCTCCACCATCTTTGTTTCATGAAGAAGAAAAAAAAAAAAAGCAAAACCAAAATGCCCCTATTGTCTTATTTACTATTAAGCATTTTCATAAATCTAGTTAGAGCTATTTTAAATGATAGTTCTGTGCCTTTTCAAACTGAATCACTGAGTGAAGCCTAAATAGCCATCTCAAATGATATGTGTATTCCCCTTCTCTGGATCCTTGCACTAGTATCTTCCAGATGACATTGCCTTATAATAACAAATTTAAGTAACTAAACTTTGGGATTGAAAGTGATGTAATAGAAATCACATGGAACTTAGAGTCTGGCAAACTTAGACTTGAACCCAAATTCTACTGTTTAGTAATGCCTAAGTCTTTCCAAGCCTCAGTTTTCTCACTTGAAAAAAAATGGGAATAATAGATCCTACCTCAGAGGATTATTAGTATTCTAAAATCAGTAAAAGCATGTGAGATGCTTAGAAAACAGTCCTGTACTTTGAATAATGATTAAAAACGTTCATTATCTTTTTCTTCCTTTTCGTCATTATTTCTTTCTCTTCCATTTAGAGACTTGCCAAATAGATCTATACTATATCACATAGCTCTGTGGGGATGTTAGTGATTTCTCCATTCTAATGTGTTCATATCCAAAGATTTCTTATAGGTGCTTATACTGAGAGCTTACCTTTAGCTGTGAGTTTGGAGGACATACTTCCAAACATGAGGTCAAACCTCGAGGAATCTGGCCACCATTTATGTGCTCTGTGCTATGTACTACATTGTGTTATATATCAATCACTATACATTTTTTAATTATCATTTATCAATAATGATTAACATTTTCATTATCATCAAATCCCAGAAGACTGGTAAATAGTACATCTATACAGACATAGGTGTGCATGTATATACATTTATAGGTATACATGTATGCACATATATACATGTGTATTTATATGTATATACACATGTATATGTGTGTGTATATATATACACACATATATGTATTTGAAGAAACCAGAGCTTGAGAATTTAAAGAGCTTGCTTCAGGTTGTACAGATAGTAAGCGCCAGAAGCAACATGAAACCCTTTCCAGCGTGGTGCTGCCATCAAGAAAGAAAAGTCAGGCTTGATGATGGCTGATGAATGAGAGGAAGGAGCAGCAACTCAAATAACATGGTCACCCAGACCTTATGGGTGATTGACTAGTTTAAATTACCGCCCCAACTTTGAAGAGGTAGAAGAACAGGGCAAGCGACAGTGACAGAAAATGAGAGGGTATAGAACTTGCATTTCATAGTGATATTGATTGGGGTCCTTCATTTTGTGATGTGACTAAAGTGTCGCCACCCCCTCCAGCCCCGCCCCCCTTTATCCAAGAAGAATATATTCCAAGACCTGCAGGGGATGCTTAGAACCATGGAGAGTACCAAACTGTATGTACTATTTTCCCTATGCATACACACCTGAGATAAAGTTTAACTGTAAATTAGGTCCAATAAGAGGTTAACAATAACTAGTAATAAAGTAGAATTAATTATAATGGTATATTATAATAAAATTTATGTGAATGGCCTTTTGCTCTCTCCCTCTCTTCTCTCTCAAAATGTCTTATTGTATGTATAATTTTCAGACCATAGTGGATGTCAGGTAACTGAAACCAAGGAAAATGAAATCATACATGGGAGGATGCTGTCTTTCAAGTCTTTCTCTCAAACACACCTCTTTCCTTCTCTGTTCACTCTTCCTTTTCCTTCTTAAGGCTCCAATCAGTGACCAAGTTAAACATATCCTTCTTAGCACAGCAGGAAACTTACAGTCAGTTCTGAATGCAGATGGAATCTCTTAAAGCTGGAATATTTGCAGCTATTTTTAGTGATTGCCAAGTATTACAGGAGTCCTGGTATCTCCTAACTTATCTGAGAAATGCATTAGTTAATTAAAGTGATATGAAGAAATTATGCACAGAGTCCCGAAACAAAGGGAGTGGAAAGGAAGTGATGTTATGGGTGTAAACAGGATCAGGGATGATGTGGTTATACACACGGAATTTTTCTGTTTTAATATGCGAAAGATAAGTAGGGGATCAAGGTGCAACTATGGAGAGTGATTTTTTAAACCAATAGTGTTATAGGTGACCAATGCAGAAAGTGCATTTCCTGAGTAAGAGGTGACTTTCTCAAATGTATCCCGAGAGAGTCCCTGGGTTAGAGTGTAAAGTATGAGATTCAATTCAGACATATATTTTTCAAAGTGATTCTGATGAGAAAAATATCTTAGAAAGTGGACGGAGACTCTTGAGGATCATATGAACTTTTAGGTCCCCCTAATTTTACTGGTGTGTAAAGCATATGCTCTACCTGTGGCCAGAGGAGGGAATAACAGGCGTATACCTCAGCCCATTGATTCTCTTCACTTCAACTTAATGACAGCTTTGAACATTCGGTTGATCTGATCATAACAATCCCCTCCTTGAAACAGCTGTTACTCCCTTCCACACATCAATGAGTCCCATCCGTTTCCAGTCCTGTACTTCTCCAGTTTTCACAATGTCAGTTGTTTAGTAAAATTCTTCTACACTTCCCTGAATAACGCACTCATGAGATAGACAGATTTTTAAAGAGCAAACTCTTAAAATCTATTCATTTAAGTTTTTACTTATTTTTATGATTCCTAAAGACTGTACCTACATGACACCTATAATATAAAGAATTCCTCCTTCCCCTTTTTCTCCTTTTCCTTCTGTCTCCTTAGTGCAGATACAGAGCAAAGGGGGAAATAAGATTCTCAACTAGAAGAGATAAAATGGGAAGTGAAGTTTTTATACAAAAGTGTAACATGCACATGATCAGATCCTGTGTGCTTGTTTAGGGGTTGAGAGCATGAATTCTGGACCCAACTGCCTGGATATCAATCCACTTTCCACACTCTACCTTGGCAGAGTTATTCAACGTTTCTGTGCTTTGCTTTTTTTATCTGATGATAATACTACTACTTACTTCCTGTGGTTGTTTGTTGCTTAAAGTAATAAACCACAATTTGTAAAACACTTAGGAAGATGTTTGTCACATAATAAGTGTTCTGAAAGTACTAGTTCTTACTATCAGCGATGATGCTCATAGATGTCTTATATTGACTCTGTAGAGACTGAAGGGTATAACCTTTACTTTGGATGTGCCTGATTTTCACTAATCCTGCTATCAGCTTTTCTGATTCATTATAGAAACAAAGGAGGGGGAGTTAACATTGTGCAATATATGCTATCTCATACTAGAACTATTCTTTTATTGGGATATGTTTTTAAAGGGTTTCAAAATCATCAGAAGAAATACAAGTTCTAACACATTCATTCATATATTCTATGAGATCTTGCTCTTTAAATGTGGTAGCAGGCTCCTCAGAGGTATTTTTATTAAAAAAATTTTTAGGGTACTTCTAAGTAAATTTTTATCACTGTATTTATATACGAATGATTAAGAAGCAAGAGGGACTGGACTTATATCCGGATTCATCTTGTAATAGTGGTTTATGGAGTATTAAATACAAAATTATAGACAACTTCCTGCTATAGCACAAAATATACACTTTTAAGATTAAATTCCCATGTGTCTACTTTAATTGCAGCCTTGCCACTAGAAAGTTATTTAACAATTACAACTTTGATACTTAAATAGCCACAAGGGAGAGTTTCTTTCTGTCTAAAAAATAAAAACTAAAAAAAGATATTAATTCTTAGCACACAATTAACTAAAAATGGCTTGATCTATCTGCATGGGGTAGCTTGACTAGAATAGCAGTGCTAGACCGAATAGTTTAATCCCAGACTTAGACCTGGATCTTATTCAAAAGAATAAATACTCTTGTGCTCTCTGAAATTTGCTGATAATAATATTCAGATACATTTCCCTTCTTCTACAGCAGAAACCCAAGCTAGGCAAATTCTTTTATTCCTTCACTATTCAACAAGTATTTTTTGAGAGTGTTCTCTGACATAGGCAATGTATTAAGCCCAAGGGGGCAGAAAAGTGAATTAAAGAGACGAGGTAATTGCTCTTACAGAGCTTACCTCAACCCCAAAGAGAGACAGAAAGGAAGCAGAGGATTTCCATTTAGTGAGTGTGGTGTGCCCAGAGGGGCAGCGCAGTGCCCTGAGAGAGCTGGGTCGTGACTTGCACACACCTTGGGGAGGAAGGGACATAGAAGCTGAGATCTCTAGAAAGTACAGCAGTGAGTCTTACTGCAGAAGGATGGTGGGTGGTGTGAAGAGAACTATATTACAGGCAAGTAAAGCTTAAAGTGTTGGAATGGACTGTTGTATACAAAGCTTTACAGGGAGGTTACAGCCTAGAGCTTCTTACAAGAATTTTACAAGAACTAGAAAAAGCTCTCCAGAATCAGGCCCAGTATGACATGAAAGAGTCTCTTCCTTTTAAAGCAGTCCCCTTCCCATAAATAGATTTCATAATCACAAGAAATAAAAAGGTATGTGGTACTACAGAATGATAGTTCCCCACTTACGTACTAAACATGATTAAATGTATCTAAGCTTGCATGCTCTTAGAGGAGAAAATGTGGCATGCCCATGTAACATGGTAGTGCAAAGTTTGTTTGTTTTAAGGGATAAGTAAGTGGCATAGGGATAAGGTGACAGTATATGCCCATTTTCCCAGGAAAGTTCTAGTGTTTGCCTATTATCCCTGCATACATCTTTATAATGTCTCTTTTCTCTCTCTAAAGGAAGCTGGATTCGGTAATAAATGATATGACTTATTCGGAAAAGGAAATGATGTCTGTTCTCAGCTACAGGGAAAGAACCCAGCAAAACATCTGACGGTGGGGTGAGTTTCCATAAGAAGAGTCAAATACCAGCCAAGGAACAAGAGATAGCTGTGGAGTATTCACCATGGTTATTCACTTACTAGTTCGCTCAAAAAATATCAGCTGAGTACAGCCTCCACACTAAGCATGTCCACACACTGCATCACACCAGTGAACAAGCCAGGTGAGATCTTGTCCCTGTAGAGCTTACATTCTAGGAGGCATAGGGAGTGGAGTTTCAGCAGAATTTAAAAAAACAAATAAATTGAATATTTTCAAATAGCGAAAGTGAAATATTTCAGATAAAAGTGAAAAAGTTCAGATAGAAAAAGTTCTCAGAGAAACTCAAAGGATGATAGTTTACTGAGTAAATGGAAGATGGCCACTCAGACAAAGTCCTCTGGACTGTGAGTTCTGACCTGAGCCCATGAATCTAAAGAAACCTGCAGGAAAATGAAGGCAAAAGTCCTGGTACAGGGACGAGCTTTCCCTGCGGCTGGCAGAGTTGATCAAGAGGGAGAGTAACACTTAGTCATCTGATTAAGTAAGGCACGTAAGGTTGGGCACTGCTGCTCAGGGGAAGAGTCTGCAGTGGAGTGTTAAGTGTGAGGGGAAACCATTTTGGATAATTGGCAAATGACTTAAACTGAAGCATGTTTAAATCACGAGTACTTGACTCTCTTGTGACAAAGAATGCAGGGGGAAAAGAGGAAGCAGAGACACCGGTAGGTACAGACAGATGGCAGATACTTAGCCCAGAGGGTTTCAGGGGAAACTGAGGTAATTAGATAAATTCAAAATATGTTTTGGAGGTAAGTTGACAGACTTGCTAAAAATTTCCTAAGGGTGAGAATGTAGGGCGTGAGTAGTAAATGAAAATGAATAATTTCTGGTTTTGGTGTAAAATTAGCTGTATCGTAATAAAAATATAACTAATTGAGATGTAAGCACAATTACACCTTCAAGTGTTCATTCATGCTTTGATAAAGGAACAACTAACCTTCACAAAGGGAAATGAAGATTCATCCTTAGTCATGAACTCTTAGATCCAAGTCCATGTCGAATTCCATCTTTTCATCTCTAATAGTGCTTAAATGTGCCACTGCACAGAAAATGCTCAAGAAACTAATAATACATGGATGAAGGAATACTTTTAATGTGAATTATTTCAGATATTTCAGGCAAGTATCTGGCAAATTACAGGGTAATTTTGATTTTTAAATGGTTAGTTCATCTGTTCACCCATTTATTGTAAGAAAAACTTTCTCTATTAACACATACTTATTTAATGCCAGCTCCATGCTTGACAGTGTGTTAGGGAGATAAGTGAGTTACACAGTGGTTATATGTGCCAGTGTGAGGGCAGAGAAAGTTTGGTAATGGCAAATGACCAAGGAACTTAGTGAACTGAAAGGTAAGGAGGTCTTCTCTGAGGAAGAAATTCTTAAGGGAAGTGGTGAAGGCATGAACTTGGCAGGAGTAAATCATGTAATAAGAGAACCCAGAGAGCCCTGGCACTGGGGCAGAGGGGCCAGGAAGGACATGGAGGAGATGCAGCTGAGAGGTGGGCCAGATATAGATCTGCTGGGCCTTGTAGCAGACACCACTGATGGATTTCACACAAGCAGGACACTATCAGACTGATCTCCTGCCTCCTGGTGGCAATGACTCCATGGAAGGAGGTCACCTGAGGGAAGACAGCTGGTCATATTCTTCCTTGCAGCTAGTCAACATTCCTTACCCATCTAGAAACATAATATTGTCTGAATAATTGTCCTTGGAGTGTTGTCTGAAGAACAGCAGGAGGAAGAAGGAAATACAGCAAGAAATTCAAATATGTGGTATGTAAGTTCAGCACCTAAGTAAACCATTCAAGTTTTCCCAAGACACCTAACCCCAGAATAAACTTTTTGCAGTTTTCCTATCAAAGAGCCTATAAAATGCCTTCTTCGGGAAGCTAACTTTAATTTTAAACTAATGATTTTCCCTCATTTTGAATGCAACACATGTTCATTATAAAAAAAAAAAAAAAAAACTAGGAAGAAAGTGAGTGGAAGAAACAAGTATCTTTAAAATCTCCCCCAATAGCCCCTGTTAATATTTACTGTATTTCTTGGTATGTCACTAAGCTTCCTCCTTCTTCCCTCTCCTTCAGTGATTTTTAGCACAACTTATACATTTGTTTGTTTCTGCTTTCACTTGATATCATAGCACAATTAAAGAAATTAAAACTGTCTCTTTATGACCTAATCGAAGAGATCAAGTAAATAGTTTTTCTCTCTAATCAAGTATGTGCTTTATAGGTTACATACAACAAAGTGCTGGTATGTGAGGAGTCCTGGCATTGGCAACCCTCTTGAATATCTATTTTTTATTATTGATGAGGTTTTCTGAGTCCCTCTTGCATTCATAGGGGATTATTGTCTCTTTAAGAAGAGGATGCCAAAAATTACTAAACATTTCAAAGAGGCCATTCCTTTACATAGTTGAGCTGACCATAATGTCATCCAAACAGCTGAACTATGATATTCAAGAGTATCACCCAAGTTGTGTTTCCACTTCAAAATGCAAGATATTTAATACATCCATCAAGTTACACATACTTCATTTTATTTACTAAAATGGTTCCTGTTTTAAGGAAGTATTGTTAACCAAATGATACACATTCCAGATGGACTTCTCCTTGATCGGATTTTCGGGAAGTGGGGTGGATTGCACATCATTTCCTTTTCTCAGAAATAAATTAAATTGCCATAAGTTAAGTTGCACATAGTTTTCATTAGCACTTAACCACCATGTCTATACTAAGATCCATTTATCTTGGACATGTTTTTATTTTATTTTTTTTATTTTTAGATAAAATTTTCAAATGCTTGCATTTAACTGCCTATTGGTTGATTGGATAATTTGAACATCAAAGGAAACTTTCATTTAATTTAAGCCATAAAGTTGTCTTTTGCTTTATTAACTCTCGATCAATAAACAAGCAATTTGGAAATGTAATCAGGAAATGCTTCTGATTGGCTGACAATGTATCAAAGCCAGGCTTCAAGGCAACAGCAGGCTGTAACAAGCAGTTTATTACCAGTAGCTGTTACTGACATTAGTCAAAACCAAGAAAGATAAAATGGAATAAGAAATGTAATGCTGGAGGAGCCTTGGGCGCTGTGTTCTCTTCTTCCTTTTGAAAACTGCAAGTCTGTCTTTGATATGATAACAAATATAAACTGTTTAAAAACACCAAATGCAGAAAAACTGAGCCTAGCCTGTCATGGAGTTAATCCATTCCAGAGTGACACACAAATAGTATAACATCCAGCAGATAGATGTTATGGAAATATTTTGAATTGGATTTACATGTAGTGAGCAAATTGGAACTTTTGATTTTTACCAGATATTGTAATATGCATGTTCTCATATTAACGGAATGTAATCCTATTTGAAGATAATGAGTTTTCAACAAGCTCTGCAATTGGAAGCTATGTGAAAAAAAAAAATTGTTTGGTTTTTAACTAGAGATGGGTGAAGAGAATTGAACCCTAAATTCGCAAGGTAGTTTCCCTTTCTATCAGTGGGCTGCCTGGCATTTTGCCCTCGGTTACTGCTTACCAAGAGATTTCTGGGATTGATGCATTTTAGGCATTTTTTCCCCTTTATCTCTGGACTGTTCATAGCCATGGTCAAATAGCAAAGCGCAGAGCACTTAAGAGGGATTTTTCTTTGCACACATCACTTCTTACAGTCATTCTAAGCATTCTAGGCATATCTTCCATACAACTAAAAGAGGAGAGGGGGGTGGAATACCCCTTATCTTTGTTGTTTTGGGGATGCCTTTCAATATTAAGCACCGATTCACAGAATTATTTTTCATTGCACTTAGGACATTAGAAGCCACACTGATAGCAAAATCAAGTAGGCTTAACACAAAGAAGAGAGAAAAAGAAGCAAGAGGAATTAGGTATTTCATTGCTTTCAGAGGCATCTCTGCCTTGGCACATTAGGCATGTTGAGCCCGGCTGTCTTTTCATCACTGTGAGAGGAGTTCCCTCTCACAGAGCAGTCAGAGAACTCTATATTTCAAAATAAATAAAACATATATTGTTTGATGAAGCTTTGCTTTAGGGACCTAATAGCAAGATGACTCTATGAGGCTTCATTGGTAGATGGGGCCAAGGTTCCTGGCTATAATTTGCATCCACTTTTTTCTCCAATGTCCAGGCACATTAGGGAATAATTTCTCCAAATACAGAGCTGCCCACCTGCCCAGTTTGTCCTCAACATGTAAACACACCAAAGCATAGAAAAACTTCTCTTAGATAAATGACCCTTACTTTAGTGTAGAGGCATTCAAGACAGCTTAATTCCCTGACTCTTGAGCCACATGATCTGCATTTTGAAATGTCCTTTTAGTTTGTTTTCTGCTTTTAAGTTCAGATGTATTGTGTAATTAGAAATTATGCAATATGCCGAGTTACCAATTCATGTTACGACTGATTTCTGTCCTGATGGAAGCAAACCTCTGAGCTGATTGGGCTGCTTGGTGTTAATGGATATTTGCTTTCAAACCAGTTTAGATGAGGTTTTTGTTTGTTTGTTTCTTTTAATTTTTGGCCTACTATAATAAAAGGGAAATATTTTAATTAGTGGTTGTAATTCAAGATTCTCATGAAGTTGACCAAGTAATTCTAAGGAAATTTTAGTTATGGTAGTCTGTTTTGTTTTTTTGGGTTTTTTTGTTTTTTTGTTTGTTTGTTTTAAAGTATTTAGCAGGTCTTTGGAAAGTACATTTTGAAAAATAAAACCCAGATACTGGGTCACTTGATACTGATGTCATAAAAAGTCACACATCTGTTAAACATCGCTATAGGATACTGTTCATGTTTTCTAATTCTAATAATAGCTTTTTCAGAATGAGCGTCTGACTCACAGAGTGGGAAAAAATTTTATCAATATTCTTATCTCATCAAAATTTTAAATGTTTGTTCTTTCAGAAGTAGCAATAATTAAATTCTCTACAGTTTTTAAATGAAAGAATGAGCAAGCATTTCAAATTCAGTGAACAAATGACATTGTGAAAAGAAAATACACATCACCACTGATTTAAAAGCCAAGACATGGAGACAATGTCAACATATATTTAGCCTTCCCTAGTTTTCTATGTTTATTGTATGTATAATATAACACCAATTACCAGTGGGAATATGTGGAAGCCAAAATTATTTTTAAATAGATTTGTCATTCATCTATTTAGCACTTGAGGACCAACTAAAAGAAGTCAGCAGTTTAACAGTTTCAGAAGATTTTTTTTAAAGATTGATCCAAAAAAATCTATCTAAGGTTATTTATATCATCTACAGCTTTGTGCCTCTAAGACAAAATGTGGGAATATCAATGTTGAAACAAAACTTTAGAGGAGAAACATCAGATATTGTAAAAAGAATAAAGAGTGTCAATTGTTTAAAGACCAAGGGCAGTGTGGTGCTGGAGAGAGAGAAGAGGCACAAATGGTGTCATTTATTAGTTCTAGAAGATTATGTGACATTTCACTGCTTCCACTATGCTTAATAGAGAGTGAAGCGATTTGTTATGAAAGTGGTTTGTCTGGCATAAGTAGGAGTGTTGAGGCAGTAGCTGTGAAAATTACTTTGTAATATTCTCACCAGTGTATGTAAGAAATACCAAACATCACTAGGAGTATTGAAAAAGTCTTAGAAAAGTACAAAAGTATTTCATTTTTTTTTCTTATTTGTGAAGAAAATAATAGCATGATCAGTTTATTTGAGGGAGCAGAACGAACTCTGGAAGCGAGTCAATTAATTGTAATGAAGAAAATAGGGGAGGGAGATAGGATTGGAGGAGAAGAAATAAAAATTTGCATTTTGGACATGTTATTTTGAGATATTGAAAGCTCATTCGGGTCCAAATGGTCATGACATGAGGACTAATAAAAACATTCTGTGATAGAAATATCATCATGGGGTCCCTACAGCATAAAGATGGAGTAGGCCATCTAAGAAAGAGTGCAGACAAAGAAAAGAAGCTCCCCACCAGGCCTTGACAGACCCTGCATTTAGAGGTTACTAGGGAAGAAGAGCCAGGGAAAGAGATAGAAATGGAACTACAGTGAATGAAGAATTAAGAGTGAGGCTGCAGCACTGGAAAGAAGAAACAGAAGATGTTGTAGACTATATTGCATGACAATACTCAGGAAAAAATGAGGGCGGGAAAGTGTTCACTGACTGACAGCAGAGGAGAATGAGTTGAAGATTCTCAGGAATGAAGAAACTGAATTGCAGAGAAAATGGTCGAGAAGGAAGAGCATCTTGTTTTAAAGCAGAAAATTATTTATATGTTGATGGGAAAGAACAATGCAGAGATTGTGAACAAGTGTATAACACTTACAGAAAACCTTCTTTACAGAAGGAATAAAGAATGTGGAGAATGATGAGATTTAAACTTGCTTTACTGAGGTACTACTCCCCTCAGATTTGATAACTATACAGAGATAATTTGCCTTATTGGTACAAAAGGGAAGGTGATGATATAGGGGACAGTGATATTGCTAACAGTTACTGGCTATGTGTGTATACACGTGTGCTCTAGTAATAACTTTATTTCAAAAAGTTTTGATTTTTCAATTAAATTATATTGAAATCCTTTCAAAGGAGGAAAGCAAGTTTAAAAACTAATGGTTTCTAGTGTAAAGGGAATTTTTGAATAGCTCTGAGTTAAAGAACTCTCACTTGTTGCATCTGTTATTACAAACCAGTGATTCTCAAAGTAGTTAGTAAACCCTTCCTGAATCTGTTTCAGGGATTTCCAGAGATGAGACCAAAACTATTTTTATAAGACTTTTTTTTTTTGCATTTTTCACTGTGCTGACATCTGCTTGCACTGATGGTGCAAAAACAGACGATGAGTAAAACTTCTGGTAACTTAGCACAAATTCAGTGAGTGACACCAAATAGTACCGAGTCACTGTTTTTTTTAACCATCATCATTGCCAATAAGTCACTGCAAAAAAAAAAGTCAGTTTCACTTAAGAATGCCCTTGATGGAACAGCAACAATTATTAATTTAATTTCCATTAAATTAGATTATTAATTTAAAAAATTTATCACCTTGTGTACATTGTGTTTTTAACATTCTTTGAGATGAAATAGGAAACACTAATGAACCACTTTGCTACCTACTAGAGGACAGTGGTCTCAAGGAAAATCGCTTGTGCAAGTATCATCAGTTTAATTAGCATCTTTTCATGGGACACAAAAAACTTGAAAAACTTGCTAAACTAAGTATGATTATTCAGATTCGGATATCTGGCAGGTATTTTCTCCAAAATGCACAAAAGGAATTTGTCACTTCAAAGAAAAAATCTACAGCATTTGTTGCCAATGAGAAAATTCAAGCTTTCAAGTGAAAATTCAAATTTTGAAGATTGCATTCAGTAACATGAACTTGAAAACTTTGCAAATTTTAAAGACTTTCTAAAGAGACTGATGAAGATAATAACATCAACAATTAATATCACTGGTGAGGTGACTTTTTAAAATATATTACACAATGAAAAGTGTCCACATTTGGAAGTTCTATAAATATCAGTGAATCAAAAATTTCCAAATGACAAAGGTATAATGTTACTGATTTATGCATGGATAAAAGATCTATCTAAAATATAAGATAGACTAATGGATTTCACTGTAAGAGAACATGAAAATTTCATTAACATATTTTCAGGTTACACATTGCAACTGTTCATTAAAAAACTACTTCTTGTCAAGTTTTAGTCAAGAAGAATATTCACAATTATCTGAAAATATTAAGAAAATACTTCACTCTTTTTCAATTCTCTATATATGCAAAATGAATTTTTTCATATGATCCAACGTATAATATATTGCAAGAAATTGAATGCCAAAGCATGTATGAGACAGCTTCTATTCAACTAGACATGGAAGAGATTTGCAGAAAAGGTGAAACAATGCCATTCTAATTATTTATAGAGGAAAGGTGAAGGTATGAATGAGGGCGAGTAAGCAAGCAGGAAAGAAGGAAGGAGGAAGAAACATTTATTTTGTTTAGTTGTTCATCTGGTTGTTTCCCCGAGTCCTGGATCTCAGACCTGGGTCTTCGAGGTGTGTGTGGACTACGGAAGTGGCCTTATCCACTAGGCCACCAGGGGGCGCCTAATTTATTTTTGTTTTTTAAAAAAAAAATTATTTTCATAGAAAATGTTAATGTGTAGATGAGACAGAGTCATTATTTTAAGTGAACTAATTTTACAATGTCTGCTTTTAATTTCTTTTATGGTAAACATTGATAGATTTTACTCACATAAACAATAGCTCTTCAGAATCTAAAGTGTGGTGACACAAAAAGTTCAAAATCCATAGCCATAAACAAAGTATTTGAATGGTATACCTGGGTGATGAATGAAAGATGTATTTGTACTCTTTTTTGTTGTTTTATTTTTTTCATGTTTGATTTCCTATGCAAATTGTGTTCCCAGAATAATGGATCCTGGTATATCCATTTTTCAATATGATCACCTTCTAAACAAATATCTGCTGTGGTTAAGTTGATAGAAAGATGGGTGGATGCTTTAATTTTAACCTTTATATGTTGACAGTAAGTACACACACACACATACGCACATTAAACTGAAAATTATAGTATTTCAAAAATTCTAGAATCTCTAAATCTCACTGTTTTGGTTAATGCTCTGCTGGACTGTTAGAAGGACAATGACAATGTGTGAAGTAGGTACAAGGATTTGACTTCTACTCTTAACTCTGCATCTTACTTTGATCAACTTTTAAATCCTTTGGCCCTGAAATTTTCATATTTACAATGACAAAATTCCTCTGGAATTTTTCACTTCCAGCAATTCAAATCCCATTTAAATAGACAGAAGATCTAGTCTAAAAGACTTAGACCAATAAAAGAGAGCTGAGCAATCAAAAGCAAATTAAAGATAAGTTCTTGACCTTCATTTCATGACCATCACAAAGACCACCATAAATTTTACTATTGCCTTTGTTCGCTCTCATCTGCTTAATCTATAGATTCCCTATACTTACTTGCACATAATCCCAGTTTCCTTACAATTCTGAGTTAGAGAAGTCAAAGAATAGATCCAGAAAGATGAGTCCTTCTTTATCTCTGTAGCCCCCTTGCAGAAGCTCTATTCATAGATTTGTTTAGCCTGCCTTCCACTTGACAGGTGTTCCATATATTTTAATTTCCATTTCCTCATTAAAGGACTTATAAAATGTGTCCATGTTTCATGTTAACATGAAATAACCTTTAAATATATATTACATATACAACTACGAATGCTTTTCATATCTTTGTGATACATTCTTGATGTAGAATTGTTTTTTAAGTTGTCCTACCAGAAGGTTGGACACATTTTTACTTCTACCAGTGTGTATGTGAGTAAAGTCTGATGCCCCAAACCTTCCTAAAAGCAAGTCTGATCAAACTGAAATTTTTTGCTAGACAGATAGATTAAAAGAATACCTCATTACCATACTTATTTGATATTATCTAATTATTTTTATTGATTAAAAAGCATGCTCTTATGTGTTTATTTCCCATTTGAATTTTTTCTATCAATTATCTATTCATGATCACTTTCCAGTGGGTTGCTAGTCCTTTACTAAATGACTTATAGGAATTATTTTTATTACCCTCTAATTTATAAATATTTCCCCAGTATTTTGCTATTCTTTTTACTTTGAAGTGCTTTGTCTAAGAAAATAGTTTTTCTTTTATATTTAGTCTAATCTATCAATATATTACCTATAGCTTCTTATTTTATCATGCTGTACTGCCTTAAACTTATTGCTTAATCACCAAGCTTATTTCATTTTTATACTCATTGTTTGAACTAAAATTCATTTTGAGTAAGGAATATGATAAAGCTCCAGTTTCATTTTTTTTCCAAATGACTAGCCAGTTATCCCAATACTCTTTATTGAATAATCCATCTCTTCCACAACATCTTGAAAGGCCACCTTTATCATATCCTAAATTTGTACATTTTCTTCTCTCTCTGACTTCTCAGAATAGGGAGCTATAGGTGACTGATAAGAAAAGAAGGAAGAAAAAAGCCAATAGAACAGAACACAGTGGTTACAACAGATTTGGGGAGGGGGATGTTTAGAGGGTTACTAAAACTTGAATATAATATTCTTCTACTTTCCCTGCTTCCAAGAAATATTCTGCATTCGTTAACTAAGCCATTGAAAATTAGAAGTATCTCTACTCTACTCATGCAAGATGGATTCCTTTTTAAAGAATAAAGAGGTAAACAGTTTCTGTCATCATTTTTCTTCATCTTGGGTCATTAGTAACTTTTTGTTATTGGGGAATAAAGTGTCTTTAAATGACTTTGTATATTAAAGGTAAACAATACATGAAACAGTACTTGTGACTAATATATACACATCTATCCCCACATCACCAACACTACTCCATTTCTGAGGAATTTTATCTCTGTTTTCATGGAAAGGTGCTAGTCTTAATTATAGGGTGGAAGAATAAAAAGTTTTGTGGTGGGTATAACGAGAAGTCGATGCAAAGACATTATCCACTTCTGAGCATGTGTGAGCTAATTTTGATCCTTCTTAGAAAAATGTTCAGATTTAGAAGTTGATGGAACTACTCAAGAGGGTGTTCTTGTGGGGGCCCCAGGAATACATGTGGCTCAGGTCTAAAGAGAACCCAACACCTTGATGGAGCTGCAATGAGTGGAAACCGTGAAAATTCGACAAAATGAAATCTCTCTTTACATTGATTCCAAACATTTCTTTCTCACAGCAAAAACATCTTCTCCAAGAGTCTATTTTTGGAAGCATTTGTAGAAAAGGGAGGGAGAGAAAGAACAATACCCATGAAGTTCAATAAGCGCAACTGAAACCTTCATTTGGGTCCATGAAGTTAACCATAGGACACAGACCAGGGGCTTGTTAAGTCCTTATGCAGAGCCTGGCTCTCAAGGGAATAGAGGTTTGGAATCACAGACAGATACCATAGATATTTGGAGAACAAATGAAGGAACCAACCACTGAATCATTTTTACTGTCAAAATAATCCATTTTAACACTCTGTGGTTGATTGTACTGAGGCGGAATGTTAAAAATTTGACAATTTAGCATGAAGGACATGAAATACCACCTTTTAACTTTAGGAATTAGAAATTGATAAGAGAATAACAGTCTTCATTATAAATCTTCTGGTGGCATAGGACTGTTTATGATCATGTTTTTAACCACTACCACTGGGGTTTGATCACTTCTTAACATCACCATCTCTGAACACAAATTTCCTAGCAATTTTAGAATGGGAGTCTCAGAGATGAAGATTCTCAACTAAAGTCCAGGGCAAAATTCAGGACAAACAGGTCATGCATGTATTAAGAACTCTTGAGTCAATATTATTTGATACAAACAGGAAGGAACTTAGGGGGAAAGTGAACTGACATCTATTGCTATTTTTTGTCCGAGATTCCCTGATGACTTGATATGAGTAAATTTTCATAATGGGAGAAGCAAGTGGATGAGGCAATCACCCCAGCTTGACTAGTCATGAAATTTCCTCTGATAAACAAGTATACTACCCTATTGATTCTGCCCACGCAGTTTTGGAAAATAAAGTCCAGGGTAGCTTTTCCTACAAAAAGAACAATTTAAATAACTCTTGAAAGTACATTATTATCCCAGGGAAACAAGGAGGATTTTTACAATCAGAAAAGTTACTTAAGACTTATAACCCTGAGAAAAGCATTAATATATTTTTATAAAAAATATTGATAAAATGTGGTCCTTAATACCATACATCTGAAATCTTAGCTGTTTAACAAAAATATTAGTAATTAGTAAATAATTAATACATTAATTTATATAAAAGATTAAACCATCGAATTACTGCACTCTGCCAGTGATGAGTCGTCCAAGCACAGTTGGCTCCAAGGAAATTTCTTTCTTTGTGTGCTACAATGAGAATCACTTCCTGCACAAATGGTAGACAGAGGAACAGAGACATCATAACTCAGAAATCGTGTTGGTATATTTTCCCCAGCACAGTGACTGAAAGAATTATGGGCAAACCTTGATTCCACCAAATAGCAAGTCCTAACAACTTATAAAGATCTTTTTTAAAGCTGGAAAACTACCGAGGTGACTTCCTTTAATAGGAATACATGTTGGTCTAAAGGCTTCAAGAATTTGGGGACTTTCTACTGTTTTTAGCTACTGGCAAACCTCAGTGTCAGTGTAGAAACTGTTTCTTCACTGAGCTGAAACAATGGATTTACAATGAAGTCTGCACTCTCAACCAGATTTTTGTAAAATTCGTTTCTCTTAAAAGCAAATGTCTCTTCAGCCACACTTCCCGGAGGAGAAGGTACAAACTAAACTTATGCAGAGTGTAGATAACTGACTCTGACACATCTGTCAATGTCAAGGGAGATTTAATTAGGTCCTAATTGGTACTAGGTTGGCTTCATTTTGTATTTGCTATTAGTGTTCCAGTTCTAAAGTTGATGGTTTGAGTGATCTGCCCTAATCCTAGGTTTTCCACAGCCCTTTTATTCTTTAGGGCAAGGCTTTGCAGACCCTAAGATGCTTGCATGACCTTCTAGCTTCAACACCTCTACTTCCATTCGAAATCACTTCATAGTCTCCTGAAGTGAGTTGATTCCTGGGCTACTCACATTAAGGTTGCGAAACTTCTTTGCCAAGAGAAAGAGGTTGATTTTCTTCCGGTAGGTCATCTGATAGCCATGGATGCACCCTTAGAGCAGTGCCTACCAAAGTTGGGAGCACTTTTAAAAAACTACCCAGTAATGTAACCTAAGGTACAGAGCTGCCTTGGTGTTCAGATATGTCGGAAACGAATATTCCTTACTTGTTCTTTTTTTTTTTCAAGGAAAGGTGCAGGCAGGAATGAAGGTGCATATGCAGGCAGGCAGCAACAGAGAGAAGGAAGAGGCATCTTTATTTTATTTTTATTTAGTTGTTCACGCTGGTTGCTTCTGCCCAGATCCAGTAACACTCCTGGTAAAAATGGTGTATTCCCTTAGTCATGATATTCTACTCGCTTTGCCTTCTCTTTTCTGCTCCAAAATGTAACCACAATGAAAGTCAATTTTACATGTGAAAACACTCTAAATGAATGCAAAATTTAGTCTATATCCAGGATATTGTCACAGAAAGTATACTGTTTAGTAAACATTAAAGAATTGTAATTTTTGAGGCAATAGCAAAAGATTATTGAAAGGCACTACCACCACTAATAAAAACTACCTCTATTTTCATTAGAGATGATGAATTGCTTATAAGTGGAGGGATATTAACAATATTTTTATTTTGTGAGTGAGCTGGTTGTTCACTTCTATGAAAAGGCTGATGTTTGCTCCCAAGTATATATGTAGGACGAGCATAGAAGGTGCTGTCTTTTTTTGATGTTTATTCCCACTCCATGCCCAAGTTGTTTTTATAGCCTTTACAGACTTTCTAGAATCGCCATCAACATACCCACTTAAACTCTAGGTCATTATAGAGAGTCAGAGTTATAAAATCATTCCTTCTTTATAAATAATACCAAAGTTGCTTTTTGATTTTCTTTTCCTATTGCTTTTCTGAGCCATATTTGAATCACTGATGGAAATAATTTTAAATAGACTGAGGAAGTCTGTAAGTTAAAACGATAATATAGAAATGGTTATTGAATCAGCATATTAGCTGTTAACCTTTCTATTTGCTTATCATACAATGGGAGCTGCTGTTTACTTTTATTCTACAAAGGACAGGTCCACTTTTCTGTCTCCAAACAGTTAAAGGGATTAGATGAGAAATTATTCCAAATGAACTGTACACAGTTTGATTAGCCTAGCTACGGAATATAGTTTCTGAAGAAAGAGTCATCAACACACTGAGATCAAATGCATACTTACTGAATAATAAAGGGAAGCCCCAATGAGTAGCAGTAGTGGGAGTAGTGTGTGTGTGTGCGCGCATGTGTGTGTGTGCACGCATGTGTGTGTGTGCGCGCATGTGTGTGTGCATGTGTGTGTGTGTGTATTTCTTATTAACAGTGCAGTAAGTATTTTAATTGACCGGCTATTTAGGATAGGTTATTTTAAACTGTCCCACTTAACATCACAACATGGTAAATATACTCTGCTTAAATGGGTCACAAATGATGTAGAAAGAAGGATAGATTTTGATTATGCTGACCATGATATTGCTTGTTAAGATCTTTCCAATTTAAAAGGTTTCTGTTTCTGCATAATGTCACCTCATCCTCACTACAGATCTGCTAGACAGGTGCGACCATGTATGTTCAGATCTTTGATCTTATGGAAACATCTATTTTGTAATCAAAAATGAAAACAGAAAACATTCTGAAGTGAATTATATGCATATATATAGTGTTTTTGATTATATGAAAAGCTGTTTGAAAATCATAGAAGTCGAGTGTCTTTTGCTACTATTTAATAGAATAAAAGCAACTCAATATTAGGAATGAAAAAACTTACAAGGGTAATAATTCTAGGTTTTAAGGAGACTGTATTTTCAAATGTTAGGGTAGTCTAGCACCAAATGTTCAGTTTTCTTCTAAATTGTTGATTAATTATTGGGTATATATGATGGAAGAGAGAGAGAGAGAGAGAGAGAGAGAGAGAGAGAGAGAGAGAGAGAGAGAGAGAGAGAGAGGGAGGGAGAGGGAGAGGGAGAGGGAGAGGGAGAGGGAGTGTGTGTGTGTGTATGTGTGTGTGTGTGTGTGTTGTAAGCAAAGTCCTTTAGGGAATCTTGTTTATAAAACATGGAAAAAAAATATTTTGAAATGAAATGGAAAAGCAAGCTGTTGTCCATATGCTTTTGCCCTTTTATTGATAAAACTGAAAGGGTTTTTCAAACTGATGCTTCCATTGTGTCATGAGGAGTAGAAACATGCTTCGAGCCAGTCTGTAGCCATCTTTTATCACTTTCAAAGTATTATTCTATAATTCTCTTCATGAATGTGAGAGCAACTGTGTTGTGTACTAATGTGCTATGTGTGTTTTGAATTTTATAAGAAATGAAATAAAAAAAACACAAAAGGTGATAATGTGAGGAGATAAAACATTCCCTTTGGATAGCAAAGACATCAGGAGGCATTGATCTTTAGTACCACTTGACCACAGGAAGCATTTCTCTGCCCTTTCTGTAAATACTATGTGGACAAAGAAGGCAAGAGATGCTAATAAACTAGAAGTACGTAGCTTTTGATAGCATAAATGATTGACACACTGGGCTGCTAAGTATCATGGATTCTTGTCGGAGTCCTTTACTTATTAAAAAATAAATAAATAAGTAGAAGTTAGAAGCACAATAAAACAACAGATGTGCAAGCCCGAATCAAAACCCAAATTTTCCTTCTCCCCTTGTCTCTCCTCTTCCTTTTCTCTGACTGACTCCAAGCACACCTTTCCAGCTCATTACTGCAAATCATTTGAATTCCAGCACACAATGTCACCTGCTCTGTAATCTGATTACTTTATGGAGGAATTAGTATGTATATTTAATGTAGAAGGGTTTTAATCTTGATGAAAATAATCCTAAGGAACTGTGATAGGGCTGCTCATATGTCTGGCAGATATGCCAGTAACATGCTAATAAATGACAGCTGATTTATGTATCTGGATTCTTTTATTTATAAAAATAGCAAGTGGACTGATTTTTGATATTAATAATACAAGTGAATCCACTTTGATTAGACTTCTGTGGAGAGCTGTGCATATCCGGCATTACAATTAAATCTTGTGATGTGGAATGGGAATGACATGCTAATGAAGCAAGCCAGTGAGCCTGAACCAAGAGTGTCCAACATCATTATGGGATATCTTAGATGAAGAGTAATTATAAGAGGAACACTGAAATGTCATTAAAAATCTTTACTAAGAGATTTAACCTACTATTTTGTATTAATGCTGGAAATTTTTTTTAAGCAACATAACTGAACACAAAGTTCCTTTTCAGAATTTATAGGAAAAGGTTTTTAAATAGGTCTGGATTTAAGAAAAGATACAATCTAGTGTTCTAATTTAATTTGGTACATCAAAATTCAATGGTGGTATGTAATTGAAATCTCTTTTTAATAATTTCAGATGAATTAGCAATTAGGGCTTGATCCGATTTCCATGAAATTTATTAAAATTGAGGGTTGAAGCCCTTGAAAATTTTTATTCTTTTCACTCCATTAGCACAATACATCGAGTTTAAATGACTGTCAGTGAGTATGGTGGACCCCTTGTTTATTTATGAGAATTTGTTTCCAGGAAGTTCAAAAGAGGTAATGTAATGCATATTCATAAACTATAGCTTATAATATATGAATCAAGAAACATCCCAAGGCTTAAAAATCCCTCTCTTTGGAAAAACATGCATTACCTTTACCATTAGAACCATATTTACTTCTGAGCGATTTTCACGAGGGCGCTCCCCATGTGATTTCTAGTCTCCCCAACCTCTGTGGGAGGAAAGACTTCTTCGTGACAAGTCGCAACCAGGCACCGTTTGAACAAGACACAGGGAAAGATGAAACAGCGCCAACTATCAACAGCATAAAATGTGGACTCTGAACATTGACGACAACTTCATAAATCCAGGAGCTGGGAAGTATAAGAAAACGCGACCGAAATCATAGTACCTATCACACTGCCTCAGTGCCCAGCAGGGAAAACACAGTGCTGCTCAGTGGCAAACAAATAAATTACGCACATGCTGAAAAACCAAAAGAAATATGCCAAGCATTTGTTCCCCTTCTCCAGGCTCATTGTGAAGAACTGCAATTATGCTTAACAAAAAAGCACCACAGAACTAGTTGGCAACACTCTGAGACATAAATGTATTTCTGTTCCAAATATGTAGCATTTTCAGAATGTTTGTACCTATTATGTGCAATTTGTTCCATGTATCATTCTGGGAAAACCAGATCTTGGCTGGGTAATTATGAGAAGGGTAAACAGTATTTTCTGACTGTGAGCTTCCATTTCTAAAGTTGAAGCGGAAAACTCTTATTATTTACCTTTCTGAAGAAACATTACCAACACAGACTTGGCCTGTTTGCCTTCATTAGACTTGATTTTTTATAAACAAAATCTCATTGTTTAAAGAAATGGGCCCCCTGAAGAAACCTGTGTGGAAAAATGGATGTTTCAAGGAGACTGTGAATGAATAAAGGATATCTCAACTCATGGAGGTTCTATAAAGGAAACAAGACGAATTCTCTTTAAAAAATGGAATTCTCTTAGAAAAATCCTGGAGTTTTATACTTAGTCAAATTTTATTCAATGAGTCTTTATTCTTTATCTGCACAGTTTAGCGCACCTAGTGGCACTTCACTGTGATACTTTCAGGGCCAAGAGAGAGATGCCCTTGGTGCTATGAGAATATCAGGAGAAGATTATGTGAATAATGAGGCATCCTGGAAGATAATACGCTGAGGCAGGAATGGCCAAAATGGCTGGTTATAGGACAAGTTGAAAAGGGCATTGCAGGCAATGGGAAAATTATGACCAAAGATCTGGAGTCCTAAGTTGGAAGGATATGTGCTGCAGAGACTCGGCATGGTGACAGGCAGCAGTGGATAGCAATCACAAGTACTCCAGGGCCTAACTATCACAAGGACAAGGAGGGAATGGCAACAGAGGAAGCAAGAAGTAGCTGTAAGGGCCAAGCCTTGGGCCTTAAAAATCATGCTAAGCAAATTAGAATTCATTCTGTAAGTGATGGACAGCCATTGAAAGGTTTAAGCCAGGAAGAGACACAGTTGGGCATGCATTTTAGATCAATCATTCACATTCCTGCCTTCACCTTTGCTTGAACAGTTATGCCTTTTGAATTCCCTTTCTCAGATTCAACAGAGTCAGTTTCAGGTACTTTTATGACTCTAATGGAAATTCAGCGGTGTTTCTACCAAGAGTACTGAAATAGCCGTCTGAAGAATATTGAACTATCAGATTCTCATGATGGCAATTCTGCTCTTCTTGTAACACCACTCTAGCTTCTTTAATAACTTTCCATTCACAACTGTTTTAAGAATTTTTATATAATCCAAAAAAGCAAGACAAACCTGAGCTAGGCTACATTTTGAAAGAGTGCCTTTGGACATAGCTGAAGCCATGGAAGTCAATTCTACAGATAAGCCTTTGCTTCATGCCTTTCAGGGATGCAAATATTTCTGGTTCAAAACCACTCCAGGAGGAGGAACACAAGAAGCTCTGCAGGGAAATAGTCACATATTTGTAGAGCAGAATTGCCAGTGTCCTTTTACATGACCACCATTGGATTTTAGCAAGATTAATTCTGAATGTTGACCAGTTAGGGAAACTGGCCAGAAGGGCAGACAGAAATGAGCATAAAACCAAGAGGAGAATGAAGAACTCAACACTGAGAAGAACAGATCAAACACAGTTTAAAGAAAAACAAAAATCTTTAACCAGTAGCTATCTCACCAATGATCTTCAAAAAGTCCTTTCAGGATCATTAATTGTCCACACACTTTACTATGGAACAATTTCAACCATGCCTTTCATTTTCATTTTATTTATGTTTAACAAACTAAGAAGTATGGAAATCTATTTCATTTAACTTAGAAATTAAATATGGTTTAGAGTGATCTCGGGTTTAGAGTGGTCTCAGGTAAAAGTCAAACTCTTCTCTACATGGAGGGCTTCATTCTACTCTGTTTTAATTTTTCCACCTGGTCTAGTTATCTAGGGTTTCCAAAGTAAAAGTTCCCAAGTACTTTCTCAATATCGGGGAAGAAAATTGGAACAGAAAGAAAATAGGAAAAGATTTGAGATTATCCAACTACTAAAAATTAAGAAAAGAAGGAGGAAAAGAAAGAACAAGACCCTCACAAATTGACACGAGCCAGAATAAATTGAAGCATAAAGTGAGTCGAAGAGACACTCACGGTTGCTTCCAGAAGAGGTAGCCATTTTTTCCCATCACATACGGCCTTACCCACTCACTGTCTACAATTTCAATAAAATGTTGACTTACATTGCATCAACCATATTTACTTTAAGGATTTGAACTAAGAAATTGCAGTTAGAATATTTGATCAGGGAACTGTAGGATTCAGGAAAGAAAAGTTAAGCTTAGGATATTTGGAGATCTATATAAACACATGATATGCAAATTTATAAGAAAAAAAGGATAATACCTGTAGATTTATGAGAAAAACATACTTTCAAAACTAATTATAGCTTTTTATGGAAAAATGCCACTTCCTACTCTTTTAATAAGTGTAAAATATGAATTTATAATTTCAGCAATAATCATTTTGTCAAAAATTAGAGCAATTATCATTTCATACCAAACTAATAATATTAGCAAAAAAATAAAAGAAATCTGATCATTTAGAGTCAATATAAATTCACCCATAGGGAAAGAGGCCAAGTAGGCATAGCATCTACACAATATCTTACCCTTTTTTCTTTATTGCCTTCGAATTAAAAAAAAGTCCTAAAGTGCTTTTCTCTTACATTATTGGAAACTGGATTTTTATTCTAAGTAAATGACATCAAACTGAAATAGCATTAAGTCCTCAGATGTCAACTAACAGGAAAAAGCAATTAACCACATTTTTCAACACAGAGAGGAAACTGCCAATGGCATCCCCTAGAAAACAACTTTTTGCAAAATTTCTTCCCTCATAAGCATGTACTGAGTACTCATTATGTGTCAAGCACAATTTTAGAAACTAGAAAGAATGAAAACTACCAGCATCCTGTGTCACAAAAAAATGCTATACAGTCTTTATGCCATTTTCCTTTCCTGAAGACAAAAGAATGATGTTTCTCAGTCTTGCAGTTTATGTGTGGCCATGAGACTGAGTTGTGGCCAACAAAAAGCAGGAAGAAGTGAAGAAAACAGTTTCCAGTCTTGATTCTCAAAAACCCTCCTTGATAACCTTTCAGCTCTTACTTCTCCATTGGGCCTCACTATTTCAGAGGAGACTTAGAAGATGGAGGCTCATTTTATTTCCACACACTGTGGGTCAAAAGGAGCTTTGGGGAACTGACTTGTCATCATTAAATTGTCTTTCCTAAAATTTATAATATAGAGAACAAAACAGTAACAATGGAAACTTGTAACACAATGTGGAAAGTGTAGAGATAAAGTGCTATGTATATGGACAGAAAAGTAAAGAATGCATAGTGCCTATGTGCTCAGTTAGGGATTTCATCAAACAGGAGGTAATAGTTCCCACTGCCCTTGAATTGTGGTAGGGGTTTGCAAGATAGAACAAAACAAGATAACAGATTGAGACAAATAATCCATTGCTGCTGAAATCTTCATCTCAAGAAGTGACTTGCTTCCTCAGTCAAAGGCAACTAAGACAAGGAAAGAAATACTGGACTACCGTTTTGTTTATTTCACAAGAAAATTGATTTGGTCAGACAATATATTTACTTTGTAAAATAATAGTATATTTTTAATAGGTGAATTCATGGGGGGAAAATCACTGAGAAGATTATTTAAAATTCCCAAATAGAATGTATTGATCAGTAAGGAATACTTAGTACCCACCAATCTAACAGATACATTCTTCAGATACCACCCATTTCCTGAGAACTAGGTAGGTTTCAAGGTTAAAACAGTGATACTAGAATCTTTAGCTGCCAGGGACAGCTGGAGCCATTTACACTGACTATCTTAATATAGATGAACAAAGTTTCCTCCAGATGGAGAAAAAAAAACAAAAAGCTAGCAGTGGAAAATATGAACTCATTTACTATTAAGAAAAAAATGGTGTGTTCTGCGCTGGTTTCTACTTCTCAGAAGGTGTGAGGTGAAAGATTTTCTGTGAATTGTCAAATCTCTTTTCCATGAGGGATGTTTGAATTATAATAAGAAGAAGAATCTGTGAATTTGGGAAAAATGAAGGAAACTGTATTAGGAAAAAATGAAGGATGTGTCAAGGGTCTTATCACTGGAGGGCAAATGATAACCATCCTCAGAGTGCAACAAAAGAGGGTGCTGAGTTAGAAGAAGATAAAGATTGAAATGAAAAGATTCGAGCATTAGAAGATCTTGGAAGAGCCTGATCTGTAGCTACCACATTATAGCTCTATAAATTCAAGGTGGACATGAATGGTGGTTCTGTAAGTCTGAGGCATAAATCATCCCTTAGGTGGACTTGTAGAAATGCAGCTAGTTCTGAGAAGTGGAGATGAAGGCAATGGCTTTTTTCCTGAATGAAGCAGACCAGGCAGAAATGTTATCCCTGGTAAAAAATTTAAAAGCACTGAGTAGAACTCAAAGTTAAATTTGTAGTTGTGACTTGAAATTGAGTATTTTCAATATAATGACTAACCTGTGCATTTATGTATATCCCTAGTTGAATAGTGTGTCAGATATTTCCAAGAAAAAAATAATGATAAAGATTAGCCCAGGGAGAGTTTTCTCCTGAAAAACAGCAATGTGGCCCCAGTGACTTAGGGCATAAAAATAGAAAGATAGCAATACGATTAGAATGGTGTGTTCGACAGCATGACTTTTGTGGAACTCTATTTTATAATTATCTGCAATTTTTTTCTCTTCCCATCACTATCACCTTATTAACTGTAATATTTCTCCTAATATGGTTGCCGCTTTTCATTAGCTTCTTGAATACCAGACATACACAGTCCACCTTTGGTTTATAAATTAGGAAAGAAGGCAACATGAAAGTGACTGATATTTACCAGCTTTATAAATAGAGTGAGGTTCAAATATTAAAATACATTCTTTCATTTTTCTTTTTTATATACGCAGATCACCAGGCTTACTTGAGCAGTCTGTCTTATCCAGGGTTCTTATACCAGTTTTGGATATAGAAATAACCCCACGAATAGTAAGGCTCCTTTTTATGTTCTTAATATGTGTCTTTTATTTCCCACATCATAGCAGAATTCCTTGAAACTTATGCCTGCCCTTGGAAAAGATGTCTATAAAAATAGTTCTTATAACTAAGTGCAGTTATTTTTCATTTTATTTTTCAATGTGACTATGCTTTCATTATTTGCCAGATATAAGCAAGAAGTTTATTTTTTCCTGTATCACTCTATATCTCACTAACCTTAATATTTAGTGTGCAAAGGCTCTTGCTAAAATATTTTGTGTGCTTGCTAAAATGACTGTTTTAGGATCAGTTTACTCTGGCTATACATTTTTTTTAAAAAAGTAGGTGTTCTTATTGTCTATCCCAATTCCACTTTCCATTTGATGCTAATATTATTCCCATGAGGGTCAAGAAGTCTCCCTCCTCTATTTTGGGAGAGGCTTTCTAAGTATTCAGAGTCATTAACAAGGGTGTGCTAATAACAAAGAGGGGTGTGCTAACACTGTGAGGAGAGGCTTAGTAGAAGCTCTGGGCATGAAAAGGTGTCCTGCTGGATGAGCCGGAGTCAGTTATGGCCATATTCACTCAAGGTCTTTGCTTAACAACAATGAGATCAGTAGACGTGGTTTGGCTTCAAGACAAAGAAGGTCTATGGACTCCATCTCACAGTCTCCATATTTGATGTCTCCCTCTTCATTATGGAATAACGTCTAGAGTATAAATTCACTCCTCGAAGCCATGCCTTTTGATTTGCAAGTGCATAACTTGAGAGTCAAACAGAAGTTCTAACGATCTCTAGTCCTGCAGTAACAATCTTACTTCTCCCCAAGACTATGACAAATTTTTCACTAGAGAAGGAATGGCAAGAAGAGAGATAGTAATTGGTATCTCCAAATTTTGTCTCAGCACATAGTTATGAAAGGATGCTTACAACAATTGACCATGTCCTTTGGGAGTAATAGTATATAGTTGATGGCTTTGGAGTACCAGTTGTTCTGGACTTCTATCTCCTTTGGCTAAAGCTATTTAGGGCAGATCATTTCTCATTATTATAAAGTACATTCCACTAGGATCAGGATTAAAATTGTAAACTCATTACCTTCACACCCCAAATCACTGTCTTTGGAGGGCAAAGTAGCTTCCTTTTCTCCTAAGTCACTGGTTCACAAACTTTGTTGTACATTAGAATCACCTGGAGAACTTCTATAATTTTCCTTCATACCAAATAAAATAAAATGTCTTTGAGTGGAATCTAATATCAGCAAGTTTTAAAGTTCCACTGGAGATTCCAGATTATAGCAATGATCTAATAGTTAGCAGAATGCTTAGGTGTGATAATCAGGTGGAGTAGCTTTCTGATAAAGGAATCAGTGGTAGAAAAGTCTAGAGTGTTTGGAACTGAAGTGTGCAGAAGGAAATGAGATGAAGAGATAGAGCTTTGGTGGGGAGTGATCCTGGAGCCATGGGAGTGGGGCTGGGAGTAATACAGGGGAAAGAGTGCTCATATTTTCCCCAAGTAGTCAATGTTAAAATAGTGTTAATATTTGAATTTTATCTCCCAAAATGCATATATTGGAATCTTAAATTCCAGTATTACAGAATGTGATTGTACTTGTAAACAGGGTTATGAAAGAGGCGATTAAGTTAAAATGAGGTCTTAGGATCCAATCTGGCTAGTGTCCAAATAACAAGAGAAATTTGAATACACAAAGACACTAATGGGGTGTATGTGTACAGAGAACAACCATGTGATGACACAGCAAGAAGGCAAACATCTGTAAGGCAAGGAGAGAGAAATCAGTGAAAACCAACCCTACTGATAACTTGATCTTGAATTCTAGTCTCCAGAAGTGAGAGGGAATGCATTTACTTTGTTAAAGTCTCCAGGTCTGTGGTATTTTGTATGATGACCTAGAAAACTAACACACACAGTATAAAACTATTGGAATAATAAACATTTGAAATGCTTTTAAGCATAGATTTTATTGAATTGCTAATGTAACCTGTCTTAATCTAAATAATTTTCCTAAGCACTCAAGTATTCAGGGAATTGTTTTATGAGTAAGCAGAAGACATTTCTCAACCACTTTATTTTTTGCCCACTTGTTAGTATCAAATCCTATGCAACCTTCAATGTGCAGAACTAAGCTCCACTCTTCCAAGAAGGTTTTCCAGATCAGTCAAATGTTCAGTGCTCTCTCCCTTCTCTAAACCTTCAGAACTAGTGATTTATGTCAAAACATTGGCATTCCAACTTCAAGTATTGTTTCCAAATCTGCAATTTAACTTTTCATGTGCTGTGATCTTGGTTTGCCCACCAAATGATAAATTCCTTTGGTGTAGAGACGTAACTATCAGCTTTCTCTGTCTCCTACAATGTCTGACAAAGTTCTTCCAGAAATATTGATTGATAAGTAATTAAGAGAGTTTCTACAGACACTATCACATTTTGTACCTGAGCTTAATTAAATCTCAAAAGATCAAAGACAGGATAGAAAGATATTCTTTCTATAATGACTGTGTCACAATCAGCTATCAGCATTTCAACATTGATGAGCAGTCACAAGTGACTTTGAGACCTATAAATGGTTATTTGCTAATTCCGAGTGAGGTTAAAAGATGATAGAGAAAGAATATAACTTAAGGGTTACGGTCAGTCATCTTTTTCTTTTTACCTGGATACACTCCAGTAGGCAGAAGGAAAGCATCTCCTATAAACAATATGGAAACTGGTGCTAATGACTAGATTTAAAATTTCAAAATCTTCTAATTAGACTCTAGACTATCTAGTAACATTTGATAAAGTTGTGTTGGAGAAACACTATCATTGCATATTTTCAGATGACAAAATCTGTCACAGTTCAGCGAGTCATAACATTAGTTAAGATCCTAGGTTTGTCACCATACTTTATTGAACAATAAGGTAGAATTGCATTATTCTTACTATGATTTTTAATGATTTTCCCACATGGCTCTGTTTTGTGGTGTGATTTCACATAGAATGATGGTCAAGAAAAGAAAATAATTTGCCAGGAATCAAGGTAGAAGATGAGATAGAAATGCCGAGTCACATTTTGAAGATTTGCCTGTAGATACTTCTCCACATAATTTTTAAAGAGAGTTGCACCATATGTGAAGCATGGATAGTGTAAAGAATTGATTCTCGATTTAGAAATTAGTAGTGAGAAGTTGCCTTCCATGCAACATATGAGCCAATGTTTATTTTGTGTGCTTTTCCTTTTAAGTTTGCCTCAATAACAAGGTTTTGGGAAAGGAAAGAAGGTACTGAAAGAATGTCAATTTTGACTGATTTTTCTTCTTTATGTCAATTAGCAATTGTTGTGTAATAGTTTTTTTAAAAAAGTGGAAACACAAATCTCTCTTGGTCTCCAACAGCAATAAATACTACTCAGTGCACACACACCCAGATCAGCTGAGAGGCAACCGATCTAAGAGGACTCAGCTGGATGTCTTTGCAGATCTTGACAGAATCCACGACTCTCCTGCTGGGTAGCCCATGTACATTCTCATGGCAATGGAAAAGTTGCCAGAACACAAACCTAATCACAAATAAGTTTCTCATCCCTCTGCTTATGCCACAGCTACTGACATTCTTGACAAAGCAAGTCATCTGGTTCTACCCTAAATCTATAGACAGGAAAATATGTTGTACCTGGAGAGGCTTTGACACTTCAAAGCTACATGATAAAATATGAGTGAATATAGGGAGGGAGAAAGAATAGGGGATATTACTTCAATCTACCATACTTTTATAATAATTTTCAATTCCTTATAAACCCATTCATTAAACATTTAATGTCTGCAATGAATATCTACAATATTCAAGATAACGCCCCTTTTTATTTGTTGTTTGGTAAATATATAGGAGAAATGTCTATGATATGAAAGAGAGTCATAGTTCCCTCATATAGAGAGCTTAGAACTCAAATCCCATTTGAGGCAGCAAGACAAAGTAGCTGCTATCTGTAGCAGGGAGCTTCCATTTTGCTAGTCATGGTGGACAACTATAGTAGCAGGAATTTTCTTTTGACTGGCAAATTGAGGGATTCATAAGGAAGTCGTATGGGGACTGTAGAAGGAATAGCTGTAATAAACTTAACTTCTGGCAAGGAATTTTTATTGGTGTAAGAACAGTCAATAGGAAATCTACCTCGTAACAAATACTTTAGCGCACACTACACTTTTGTGAATGATCAGCACTAATGTACAGCAGGTCTCTACGACCTATTTATCTAATAGAACTGAAATATTTACCTATAAAACAACTAAAAGCTCCCTGTTTCCCTCTCTTCACAGCCCCTGGCAACAACCATTCTACTCTGTTTAACTATTTTGGATACCTTATACAAGTGGAATCTTAAAGTATTTGTCCTTATGTGATTGATTTATTTCACTTAGCTTATATCCTCAGTTTCTTCTATGCTTTCACATATGAAGAAAAATCTCCTTTTTATGACTGAACGCACACATACATACAGAATGGAATAATCTCACAATTATTTATCCATTCTTCTGTTGGTAGATATTTATGTTGTTTCTATATTTTGGCTATTATGAATACTGCAGTGAACATGAGAATATATATACACGCTGACCATATTTCCTTGAGACAAAATGGGATATTGGGATGGCAAAAACTGGATGGAGTTATGTACTGATGACTAAAGAGTGGGGAGGAGGCAGCGCAGAGCAGCCAGGCCAGCAACAAGGAAGTATTTTGCAAGGTCCATCACCGACTGAATGGTAATGACATAATAATGTGGTCTGGCAGTACTGGTGCAGGGCTGGTGCAAGGAATTTTGGCACCTTAGGTGAAACCTGATTTGGCATCTTGATTCCTGCCTGCCCTTTCCCTTTAAAAAAAGAAAGATGACCCTGGTTTATTAAAAACAGGACAAAATTGACATTTATATTTAAATGATGAACTTTTTCACAAAGATGGCACTGAATACAAAGAAGGAGCGCCTGCCCCTCCCAAAGCTGAAGCTGAAGCCAAAGCTCTGAAGGCCAAGAAAGCAGAGCTGAAAGGTCCACAGCCACAAAAGAAGTTCGCGCACCACCCACCTTCCGACGTTCCCAGACGCTGCGGCTCCGGAGGCAGCCCAAATGTCCTCGGGAGAGCGCCCCCAGGAGGAACAGGCTTGACCACCATGCCAGCATCCAGTTGCCCCTGACCTCCGAGTCAGCATGAAGAAGACAAGTCAGCAGCACACATGTGCTCACTGTGGAGGTCAAGGCCAACAAGCATCAGCTCAAACAGGCTGTGAAGAAGCTCTACCACACTGACGTGCTCAATGCTCTGATCAGACCTGATGGGGAAAGCATATGTTTGTCTGGTTCCTGACTATGATGTTTTGGATGTTGTCAACAAAATTGGGATCATCTAAGCTGAGTCCAGTTGGCTTATTCTAAATATAATTTTTCACTTTAAAAAATAAAATTAAATGACCAGATGGTGAGAAATATTAAAAACTGGGACTATACCTTTTAAAATAGTACAAATGGTCAGTCTATATAAGTACACACATATATATATTCATATATATAATTATATGCATATATGTATATGTATATGTTTATGTATACATCTTAGAGATCTTTATTTCAATTCATTTGGGTATCCAGAAGTGGTATTTATGGATCATGTGGCAATACTATATTTTATTTTTAAGGAACTGCTATACTATTTTCCATATAGCTGTATCATTTTATATTTCTAGCAATACTGTTATAAGCATTCCAATTTCACTACATCTTGTCATTTGATATTTTTGTCTTTTTTCTTTAAAATAGCCATCCTAACAGATGTGAAGTGATATCTCACTAGATTTGATTTGTATACCCCTTATAATTAGTACTGTTGAGCATCTTTTCATGAACCTGTTGGCCATTTGTAGATCTTCTTTGGAGAAATATCAAGTCCTTGGACCACTTTTAAACTGGGCTATTTTTTTTGTTATTGAATTGTAGGAATTCCTTATGTATTTTGAATATTAATTCCTTATCAGTCTCCTAAAAAATGGTGCTTGGAAAACTGGATATCTACATGTAAGAGAATGAAACTACATGCTTAACTTACATCATGCACAAAAACCAACTCAATATATAGATTAAAGATTTAAATATAATACCTTGAACTATCTCTTCAGTCATTTAAGTTTCTATAAATTCTCCAGAATTCTTACTCTGTAAGCCATCCAGATTCCACAAACACTCTTACTTTGAGTTTGTAGATATACCAATTAGGATTTTTTTGAGGGAAAACAAACAAAAAGATTGCAGATTTAGTTGAAAACTCTGGGATAATTTACAGAATAATGGAATGTCAGTTAGTGAAGAAGGCCTTCAAAGGGAAGAAATAACAAGTCAGAGAATCTGAGTGTTCAGACAGTGAAAACTCAGGGCACCAATATTTGAACAAATTATCTCTAGGCTTTTTCTTCTGGAATTACAAGATTCTGCTAATGATTCAGTTGTGAGATACAGATTCCAACTAGGTTAGCTTGAATCTCATTTCAATCTCATGTCAAGACCAAGAGGAGAGACAAAAACCTTCCGGGGGGGTCCTCTCCGACTTTGCCTATTGGGATAGTGAGAATAGGGGTACTTTACTGGAAAAAGGAAATTATTTCTATGTGGTCAAAAACAAGACAAATAATAATAATAAAAAAAAAAGAAATTAAGAGTAAAATAAAACTGAAAACAAGAAAAAAATAATAAAACAAATTTCCACTACGGGAATGAATAAGGCTTTGTATCTGTCCTTTGAAAGCTTACAAATTTTTGTAGGAAAGATTATACACTCAATCTTCATTTATCATTCAATAATAAAGACACTGGAAACTGGATTTAGGGCTCATCTTAAATTAATATGACTTTATCTTACCTTACTTTTATTATATTGAAAAGACCCTATTTTCAAATAGACACACTTTCTGAAGTTCTGGATGAACATGAATATTGGAGGAACACACACTGCCAGTTTCTTAAATAGCCTTAGATTTTAGAATGAGTTTAGACTTTCACCTCAAGCAAAAATTAGTCTCCAAATGTAATCTTACCACGTTGATGTAACATAAATGTGTATTTTTAGATGCTCTCAAATTATTTTGCAATAAGAATATATGTGTGGTAAAACCCATACTTTAATTCAGATGAGAAAAATATCTACTTTAAAGATCTTTGCGACAGTTCTCAGAGGCTACATATCTAAAAACTTATTTTTACTTGGGCACTATATGGTTAAATAAAAATATATATTCCCTGTATTATTTATTGGTGACATTATTTTTTTAAGACACATAAAAATAAGCAAACCTGGGAAGTGATTCTTTGTAGGCTTAGAATTCTAACATGCTTAGACAAATTAAGCTGTTTTTCACTGACTTATGTAAAGTGTAATTAACAAATTAATACATATGAAGATAAGATAATAGAAAGCACCAAGCAATAATGTAGCTTTGTTGTGTTTTTGAAAATTACTGAAAGTAATGACAAAGCTAATCTGCTATAAATTTCTTTTAATTAAATAGTGTTTGGAATAACAATTTTTTCCTCATTTCAATCTGTCTCATACCATTCTTGCATGTTTTTCATCTTTATATACTTAGGAAGTGCTCTAATATTGTCTCTATTTTCTATACAGCATGAGTATTTATTAATTAAAGAGTAGTTGAACTATGAAGTTAATGTTTTAGTAAGACCTGTTGCTTTCAAACCAAAAGCATTTCAAAATGTTATACTGTTCATTTAAAATGTTAAATATTCAGGTTTTAACAACCAGTTAGATATGCTTAGGGAAGTTAGCTCTCCACAAATATTATAAGGCAAATCGGAAAATGCCAGCCAGCCTCCACAGTATAAATTAGGACTCTGTGTATGTGGAGAATTGATATTACTTAAGTCATCTATTACAATTCAAATGAATATATTCTAGATGAGCATCAATACAAGTAATACAACAATTAATCCATAGGTGATGAAAGTTTTTCTTAAAATTTCTTATTCAAATGTATCAAAAGATAAAGGTGAGGAAATAAATATTACTACACATTGTACATTTTACTTCTTGGGAGACTGAGAGTTGGAAAAGTAAGAACTCTCAGAGGTGTAACTTCTGGAATCTAATATTTAACAAATGCCATGATATTTAACACAAGTGAACATTGCCATTTTTTGTCTAATCCTGAGGCTTAATCAGTTGTGGTCCTATTAGGGGAGGAAAGGGATTCTCGACTATAATAAATTAGAGCTTCCCATGATTCACAATGACTATTAACAACTTTGAGTGATCCAAAGCCCAGTTAGATTTTTCTGGCCTGTCCCAGAACTGATTTGGCTTCCCCAGTACTAGCCACCCTACCAGGAGGACACCCAACACTAGCATGGCCTCCCTGGAACCACGCTGAAAGGGAGCAGACTCCTCCAACTCTCTCCAGCTTGACTTTCTTGAATTTTTTCCATCACACCCTGCTCCTGGAGTGGTTAACTCCATAACCCATGATATTTTGCAGAACACTCCCTTCAGACCCTACATTGTCTTGTCAAATGCCAGTGAGATTATTTTTCCCACACAGATAACTAAATCATCCTTCCTGAATAATAGTGGTTTGAGGCTGAGATGGTAAGGTGATCAAGCATAGAGTTAAATGGGCACCTGGAACATTAGTGAGAACATTTCTGATTAAATATATCTACCATGAAATGCCTCAGCTTTGACCTGCACCAATAAATCCCTGCTTCTTAATAGCAAATGAAATTCCTGCACAGGTTGTTGGGTTTGTCCGCAACAGCACTCTTGCTCCTACTACAGAAGGGAGTGGCTTTCTCTAGACATGGGGGAGAATATACCTCACTAACTTGGGGGGTTAACAACAAAAGCACACAGACTGTGGGAAAAGTAGAAAGCAGTTTTGTTTTCTTTCGTGATTTCTCCTCAACATTTCGAATCAAAGGAAAATCTTCCTTTTCTTATTTAAACAAATTATAAAAAGGAGATCTAAACTTCCATCTGTTAAGTAACTATGTGCTATATTATTTTAATATACAAATAATTACACATGAATATCATATATTTCATTTATTATTTCTATGGATTAACTTCTAAGTTCTTGAATTTTGTTTACACTTTATATCTGTTTTCTTTGTCCTCTATTCTGTGATTTGCTCAAATTTTTCTTTTAACATATTTTTACTAATTTGTTTTTGTCATTTGTTTTAAATTTTCAGTACTTTATACTCTGATTTATTATTTTTCAAGCATCCTATTTTTGTTATATGGATACTATATTTTCTACATCTCTATAAGACAGCAATTTAAGAAAAATAAACAAATCATATTTTCTTCCCTAAAGGATACATTTTCCAGTGTCTGTTATTCTGCTTTTCTCATTTATGTTGCCATTGTTTTCACATAAGAGTTAACACATAGTTTTGTCTTCATGCACCTAAACGAATGAGTGGGTGACCAACCTAGGAAATTGTCTATCTCTGGCTCCTGCTGTCTCCCAAAAGAGAAATATCTGCCAGTCCTGGGAGTATAGGTAAAGCCTGGGGGCTGGCAGACTTCACCCAAGGATGGCTGGATGCCATTAGCCATTAAGAATACACACAAGGTCATGGCTAAGATGGTTTTAGCGTCAATGATAGCCTGTCTCGCAGACCATCTGATGTGTCTTTAGAAATAGGGGTTGCCAAAGGGGACAATTTCACTTCAGAATATGTAAATTACTCTGTTGGGGTAAAGAAGAAAAGAGCTGTTGAAGTCTTATTAATATTTTCCCAGTAAAATACCTCTTGATTTTTTAATACCTAATCATCAAAAGATATTCATATCTCTCAGTACTGTCTTTATAATCAATATTTTACTGAGAAACAAATATGTTTACATCCCCAAAACTCAATACATTTTAACCCAAATGATGGAAGTGTCTTGAGACATGTTTGAATATAAGTGGTAAAATCTTAGAGACACGTATAGAATTTTTTTTAAAACTTTCAAATGTGAACAAAGAAAATGGGGATCTATGTTGAAGCTCTGAGTACTTGTTACTACATACGCAAGAGTTATGTTAGTAAGTCTGTTTCTTAGACATCAGGGAATTATATTTTCAGCATTCGACTTTTAAGAGTTTACCAATTTCATGTAGTTGGTTTATTATATTTTAGTCACATTTAGGAAACCAGTCACGAATTTTGAGCTGACATATTAAAATTATTCAGTTAAATGAGGAGAATATACTATTGATTATTATTTTCACATGATATATCACATTTTTCAAAATAAATTCTAACATTAGTTGAAAGAGGCCTGTGTTTGTATTTCTCTTTGAAATTTTTCTCATCCTTTTAAAGAAGGTCCATTCTTTTAAAGAACTTTACATATGATGACATATCAATGTTATATACAAATATGTAATTTAGAAAAATAACAACAGATCTATGATCCAGGTTAAACAAAAATATTTTTTTTTAAGTATCTCTTAAAGTTACGTAAAAAAATGGTGGTAGATTATTGTACTGAGGAGTATCTTTCTAATGCTAATCTGGAGGTCAACAAAGCTGCAGTAGATGCAGGCTAGCGACAAATATGGGCAGTGAGGGCCCTTAGAGACTTTTGATAGTTAAGTCCCCAGTCCCTCTCCAAAACTGGTCTTCTTATTTGCCAACTTGTCAAAATGCTGTGGAACATGGATCTCCTTCCTCTGCCTTTTCCTCCATATGGGGTCACCTGCTATCTCCATCCTACTCTCTCACTTCAACTCTTTATTTTTGTCTTTATGGATCAATCATCCCTCTGAACTGTTTAGTGCAGAAACAGTCTACTTCAGAGACCCAGAACCTGGGGTGCCAACAGATGTACACAACCAAAAGGCCAGAAAGACTCCTCCCCGTAACACCCCCTTCTTAATTTGGAGGCATCTAATATCTGAGTTACATTCCTTTTTTCTTTCTTTCTTTTTTTAAGAGACGTGAAGAGAGAAAGAGGAAAAAGAAGCATTTTTACTTATTTGATTATTCTGGCTCCCGACACCCTGCCCCAAACTGCAAACCTGGGTCCTTTGACTTTGCATGGTCCACATCTCAGCTCTCTCAGTCACCTGAGCAATAAGGGCACACCAGAGTACTATCCCTTTAACTTTAACCTTGAACTCTTCCTTTCAAAGTTTCCTTTAAGTTGAAGCAAAATTTCTACTGAGCTAGTCTGTTGAATATCAGTAATCATTGTTTTGTTCAAATAAAAGAAGTATTTCTACATGAGTCCATGTCTAATAGCAGTATATTTGTGATTTTGAGGGTGATTTGTAGGTAAGGTTTATGTATGCCAAATTTTCAACGTGAAGACTTTACAAGTTCGAGAATTATTACAGTGAACTAAAGGCTCATGATGCTAAAATGAAGCAGGCAAATTTGAATGTGATGGAAAACCATCAGGAATTATGCCATTTTGCTTCCCTTATCAGGTTCCCTAATGAAAGAGATGGTGTCCATTTTCGATGAAAATCTGTGGCTTAAAACCTGCTCCTATAATTTAATCCCCACCCCAGTATTTATTCTTGTAGACAGCCTGAATGACCCAGTTCATTTCTGATTCATTTCATTTGAACAACTGCATGACCATACTACATGAATACGATACGTGATTTAGCCTTGAGGGGTTAAAAGATGAGTGGGGAATGTGGAGCGGGGGGTACAGTTCATTTCAATGTAAGATGGGCAATTAAATCAAGTATGACTTGGTCAGCAGAACCACATGGAAAGACAAGTGACTTATAGAGTTTCAAGGTGGGGGAAGCTAAGGACAAAAATCTCTCATCTCATGACTGCATTCTCAATGATGATTTGACAAAGGTGCAAGGGTCCAAAAATTATGGAAGAGAAAACATCTAACCTTTTATCCCAATGTCTAATTATAATAACTGAATGCAATAAAGTGTTTCAGAATGCCAAAATATAAATCGAGAATAAAAATCACAGAAAATTATTCCAGTTCTGAACAAGACACTAATGAGATATAGTAGGAATAACACCCAATTGTTGGAACCTTGTTAAAATTAAGATTGAAAAACAGGAGAGAGGAAAACTTTTGAGTTATGACATGATAGTCACATTAAAAAAGGTTAAAGATAAAGACCATAACTCCTTTAATAGAACACATCACATGAGGTATGGTGGAACCTGACTAAACAGAAAATAAGGCTGCAGGGTTAATAGAACGTGGTTCAAACCGTGGTTCCAAATTCATCAATGATCTAAAATATTACTTGGACACTGAAATATGTCTCTACATGAGATACCATGACTAAAAGTAGATTAAAGAGAATCAATGAGATTCGGAAGTAAGAAATTCAGATGAGTGTCGGGGACTGTTTTTAGTTGCAAGGGAAAGGCTGCAATTATACTTGGCTGCTACCTTAAGTCTCGGACTAAAACATGAATATACTTTAAGAAGTGTTGGTATCCATTAGAGGTCCACGTGTGCTAATTAACAGGAAAAAGAAATAAGCCCTGAAGGGTGAGGTAGATACGGTCAGCATATGCTTTGCAGCCTGTCCAATCTGCCTGATGAGCCATAGGTGTGGTTAGAACAGATGAGCACCTGGCTCAGCAGCGTGATCTCAGTAATGGAAGATCCAGTTCTGCTGGGTAGACTATACTGGGGCTGGTAGGTCAGGCTGTTCTACCAAAAAAAAAAAAAATCCATCATGGATTCCTCCAAATAAGCTGGACTCTGGATATACTGAAAGGTTTTCCGTAGGTAGAGTGAAGTGCAGACCCCATGTGATCCAACACTGAGGCCATGTGAGTAACCATTCTCTCCCTATCCGACAAAGAGAAATATTCACCAAGAGGCAGATCCTTGACTTACTGTTGGGTCTTGAACAACTTCATTTGTTTGGCAGGCCCAACTTGAACCTACCTCTGATTTCATTCATCTCTGACCACCTCACCTATCATTGTTCACTTAGACCCCTTTTTCGAATGGAAAGATCTGGGAGAGAGGAGCTTAGCTGTTCACTCAAACCAATGCTTTTATTTCCTGTGCTGAAAACCTAAGAAAGCAATTTTACCAATACTACTCTCTAGGTAGGGATCATAGGGTCTCTCAATACACTATCCTTTAAGCACAACAGGTCTGTTGGATTCCATATTTGCTAGGCTATTTCCAAGAACAGCTTGATTGAAGTGGACCGTCTATGAGATGGTGGCCAGGCTAAGGGACACCTTAGCCATATTTAGTTAATAGTCATTGAATCTATAAAAACAGCTGCACTACTTAGTATGAATGTATTTGAATCCATGGCCTATTTTACCTTAGTATGAATCAGAGAGAAGGTTTGTTGTCTGCCCATTTTAATTTAAACATCAGTGCATTTCAGGCTGAAATTTGACAAAACTTATTTACTTGAGCAGAGCTGAGTCAAGAGTCACGTCCTCTCACCTCTTCCACTTGGAAGGGAAGTGGAATTAATGCTTTCAGGACAGGAATAGCCTCGATTTGAGTATCACATCTCATACATTGATCCTTCAGAGCTTTGAACAAAGAACAGAATATTAGTCCTCTCATTGCCCAAGGAGGATGTTAACCTGCACCCCGGCAAGAGCGAGGACACCGCTAAAGTCACCTTCCCCTGCTGGATGGGCCAGCTGCCTACTGTGAACGAGAACTTGGTTACAGTAAAAGATTCTTTGTCAGGAATGTGGAAATTGTGACATTAGGGAGTAGCCTGGGCTCGAGGATAAAGCTTCAATGAAATTTGCAAGTTCATTTTGGTTTATATACCTGTTGGAGCTGAGACATTAAATGTGGAAGGCTTTTAATCTAGGTATTTGAAACACTACTTGATACCATGGACTAGTGTCACTCAACAGAGAGTACTTCAAGGACAGAGCTATCTCTGAACCAGAATAAGACCCCAGGAAGGCTGATTCAGCCCAGAGCATTTGGGACGGGGTTATTTTCTTTTGTTTCAACGTTCACTTTGTCAGAACTGGCTTTTCTCTTCGCCCCTGCTGGAGAGCTAATAACTTCCTTCATGTCCACCTTACTCCAGTCCCCCACACAGGCAAGTGCAGCTAACTCCATACGCAGGTACACTCGGTGCTTTATTTACTTTCATTTCTGTCAGTAACTTGCTATCAAGATATATAGAGAAGCACCCTAAGTAATCCAATACAGGAATAGATCAGGTAAATTAGTTTGATAAAAAAATGACATGGAAGAAATAACCACAGAGTGCAGGCTGCAATTCAGTATTAGAGCAAGTCACAGGCAATACAAAAAGAAGATTACAGCCAAACCCTCTCCTGTCTCAGGCAGTGCTACTTGTTTCTGAGATTTCTAAAGAGGTGTTCAATCCCTGCACACATCTGAGAGTTTTATAACTGTGGTTAATGCTGAAAATAAATAATCCAAATCAGCTTGGCCATATTAACTGTGAAATCCACTTTACTAGTGAGATAGAATTTACTTCAGGCCATATAGGTCAATAGCCTTGGAGAGGGAATTCCAAAGATGAAGGCTCTTCACAGAAAATGCTCAGCCTTCAGACCTGTGTAGTTCTAAATCAGAGGGCTTAGCACCTCCAAGCCCTCCAGCTGCTGTGAGAGCTAACCCAGGAACGAGGCGGTCATTGGCTGTAACCTAAATCCCCTCTCTGCTGCCTCTCCTCAACCCCTGAAACGGAATGCTGTTGAGGTCTGCTACCTTGATGCCCCCTGAAAGCAAAGAGGCAACTCATGAGGTATGGAAGCCTGGAGGGAACAAAGGCAAGTGTGAACGTGTGTGAGCTCATACTTTGGCATGATGAAAAGTAGATACTCTTCAAAAGCCCTGCTCTGTGGCAGAGGGGCTCGTTACTGAGAGCAGAGCTTCGCTGCCCTCACAAAGGCAAGTGGGGAGGGCAGGGGCTCAGGGAAGTTAGAATATAGACAATATGGAAGCAGAGATTGTTGAATCTTAAAATCTGCTGGCTGCTCGCAAAGCTATTTAAACGTAATAGCAGGAGCAAAGACATTTTTGCTGGAAGATTTGTTTTCCTGTTTACTGTCCATGGTTAGCTTCTGGAAACTTTGCTTGAAAATAATTTCCATCTCTATCAATTAAAATTAAAATGAGTCTAATGTAAGCAGAATATACTCCTCATCCTCTCCAAGATGTCTATATCTTAATCCTGGGACCCTGTGAATCTGCGAGTTGCCTGGCACAGAGAAATAAGGATGGAGAAAAAAAATAACCTAAAATTGGGACATTCTTCTGGGTTTTTCTAATGGGTCAAATAGAATCACAAATGTCCTTCTAAGTGGAAGAGGTTAGAGGGCTTTAAGAAGGGGTTGACTGACTGTTGCTGGTTTTGAAGATGGAGGAAGAAGGCCACAAGCAAAGAATTGTGGAATGCCTCTAGAAATTGGTCCAGGTAAGGAAACGGATTCTCTCCAGTGCTTTCAGAAGAGAACACAGCTCTGCAGACACCTTGATTTTACCTCATGAGCCCTCTGATGAGCAAGTATAAGGGAAGAAATTTGTATTGCTTTACGTCACTGAGTTGGGGGTAATTTACTAGAGCAGCAACAGGAAACCAATCAAGGGTTCATGTCAACCTGCTATGTAAATGTGTAGGGTTTTTTTGGACAAAGTTTTCTCTAGAATGATGACTGCCAGGAATCAACAAACACTGGGGAAAATAAAATAGGATGTGTTTACTAAGTGGAAGGCATGCTACTCTTTCTGCTTGGTTGGTCAACCAGCAACCTGGTTTCATCTACTGAATTTTATGTGGTAGCCTGATGGGAATAAGAACAATATTTAGCACTTATTATCCCAGGAGAACTAATAACATAGCTAATCCTAACAGAGATAGGCTAATCCTAAAGGATGATTTGTTAAACAATCAACCAGATAGCAAATAGCTATTTGACCAAAGAATGGAACAGTCACCTGTCATCTTGTGTTTCTTGAATATCTGAAGCCCACCTGTTGCAAAATAGTTCTCTGTAACTCCCAGAAAAAAAATTAAATGATCCTGCATTACTTTGATATTCAAGAGGAGATTAAAGAATGGGCAATGGTTGTGTCACATTTAAGGTCATGCCAAAAAAAAAAAAAAAAATCAGTGTTGTATTTAGAAAAGAATTCCAGGACTTGAGAAACAGCATCGCAAATTCACCAACTCATCCATCTGAGAACTGAAAACTAAATTGACTTAGTGGGAAGATGAGAATGGGGAAAGGTATATGAGACCAAAAAAATACAATGTGACTCTGCTGTTCTTTTAAAATGAATGATTGGTTGTTCATGTGACAATAATTAAGAAGGATTTGATCCATTCCTGTGACATCAGACATTTTTAAATATAATGCACTGTTCACAGTACCTAGTACCTAACTATTAATTAGCAGCATCCTTTGATGGAAAGACGCTACTAAAGTTGTTAGAATGGCCAGAGAAAGACATTCCTGGCCTCACTAAGATTGGATTTGTTGAAGACATGGGCTTTTTCATTTGAATCCAAATGATTCTTACTACCTGGTGACCCAATTATATTTTCAACAAGTGGCTAATGGGAATGCTCTGGTATTAACTGAACTTCACCAGTGAAGAGGAGCAAGTGGATGAACCCTGGGGCGTGGTCTCTACTGAATGAGCGAGCACATTTTCAACACAATTGGCTGCCTAATCGCGTGTTGCAAACTTGGCTGATGTATTTGGATGTGTAAGCAATTATGTTTCCGCTAAAAGCCTTGGTTGGTAATGCTTTTGTTCTCCATTTCTTACAACTGACTAACAGAGGGAAGAAATTGGTATGGAAATGGTTTTCAATATGTTTTGTTTTGCTTCTTAACTTCTTTTCAAAACATTTTTCAATTAAGCTAGCCAACTGATCCTAGGTTTATTATACTTCCAAATAACCACACAAAATAGATAACAAAGAAAAAGAAACACAATGGATAATAAAAGTAATTTTAGCAATAAAGCAACTTCCAATGAAAAGGTCTGCATGTTTGCATTAAGCCACATCATTTTGATGGGATTAATTGTACGGATGATGAGATTAATTGTACTGAGTACCTCTCTATACTCAACACAGGTAGTTCTATTGAGAATGAGTAAGATATGTGGTTCATGAGTTTAAAAAAAACTCTCAAGTAGGCGTTAAACAAAGAATTGGTTTAATGTCTGAGTGACCGCAAGTTTCTTGAACTGAGACTCTTAATTTCTAAAAGAATGATAATTATAAACAAGAGACTGATTTTTTTTCTTTCCAATAACCAGTCCTATCACAGCCTTCACAAAGATTTTCATAGCTGATCAAACACATTATGTTGCTAGTTAATTTCAGATGCATTATGCATTGATTCATTGGGGACTAAAACACAGTTGTCATTTTGTTGCCTCAAATCTTTGAAAAATTAAGACCACAAAGACATAAACAAATTTAAGAATAGTCATATCCATCATAGAAATATGGAATTTAGGTTTCTAAATAAAAACATTTGTTCTTGCAATCACTTCCTGCAATGCACAGATTTCTGTAAACTAGGTTAATTTAGCAACCTTCAACTTCAATGAGAACTTATCACCTGCAATAAGATGCCTCCATGTGCAAAGTCAAGCACACATGTGTAAGCAGTTGAAGGGCAATAGAAACCACATTTAAATCTTAGCATTTGCTTATTCTGTGATGTCATTGATATCACCGTAGTTATTTCCAGCACTCAGTTTTACCAGCTGACAAATAGGGAGATTGTATCATAGAGTGATTATGAGTGTTACGATGACATGAAAATTTGCCTAGGAGAGTGCCTGAGCATAGACCCATACCTGAAAGCTGAGACTTCCAAACATCCACCTTTGAAAATGAACAGATCTGTGTCTATAAGACTCACGAGCTTTAGTTTAGGGAAATGTAAAGCAATGCACCCGTGTGTGCTGCGACTCACCCACTCCGGGTCCTAGCATAGGATCCGCTGATGGGGAGATGACCAGACTGAAAGAGGTGCCCAGACTGCGGGTCTTGGAGTTTTGGCCTGAGGAGCAGGCATCCGGGGGCCTGTTGGGTGCTCTGTTCTCAAGGCGAGGCTGATGGGCGCCATCTTTGTACTTGTCCTCTGCTTTGCTTCCCTTGGCAGTACCTGTTTTTTTTTTTTTCTTTCTTTTCTTTTTTTTTTTTTTAAACTCCAGACCTTATTGAAGGAGCTGCAATAAATACTGATAATAAGGTTTTGTAAACTCTGTCAAGAAGACTTTAGGTGTCTTACCATGACAATAGAGGTTTAGATTGAAGGCAGTGATATACTTAATTCATCTGGTATTCAGCAATAGTTTACCTTACTAAAAGTGATCAGATGATGTCACCTTCTGTGACTCTACATGTCCATCAGGCACTTTCTCTATGTCTATGACTTTGAAATTTGGAGTGATCAGTGAAAAGAATAATGTAACATTTAACATTCACTGTCATAGTCTGTAAATGAAAATATCCAAAGACCTTACATTTTTACATTTTTCTGAAATTCTTCCCAGTATGCAATTCTTCCCAATATTGGCTATGGAAAAAACAACACGAAGTTCTTGTCCCTCATAGTGTTCTTTCTCTCCTGGGTATCACTTTTGGCATACAGAAATCAAGAGAGTATGTGCTCATACTGACTTCTCTCTTATTTCCACTGAGACTCTGACTAATTCTCTTGGGCAGCCTTTTCACAACATATTATTCCCTTTTGAATCAGGGTAATGGCATGTATCATCAGTGGAGCTTGGGCGGAGGCATTTTTTATTTTAAAGGAAAGTTTGGGCTAAAAAGCCCAGGATACACCAATGGCTGACAGGTGACCCCACTAGGGGTCGGTGATCCAAATATGAACACAGACTTAGTCCAAAAGACAACCCAAGAACCAAAAGGTAATTCCCGAGGAAACAAAGTTCCCCATACACAGAAGCACAGGGAAAATCCATGGACTAGAATATAAACTATCAACAGAGGCTAGGCTAGTGCAGATATGTGTATAACCAGACTATGGAACAAGCTCAGGAAACTTCAGAAACTAAGGTAGACTCACCCACCTAAGGGCAACTCATCGCAATGAGATTTGGATCCTTTGGAGAATTGACTACAAAGTCAGAGGACTCCGGAAGAAATTGTCCTTATTTGTCTCCTGGAACCAGATCATGGGCACCCATAAGAGTGAGATGTCTGGTGGGGCATTAAGACAGGCAGAGCTTTGGACTGAAAAGCTGATATGCCCTCAGATATGCTCTAGGGCATCGCAGGTAGCTTATACCTAAAGTGAGCTAAGCACTGATTGATGTCAGCTGTGTATATCAGTGGGCTCTTCTTTCTTTCCACAATCAACTTCTCCTGTAGAATCTGTTTCAGCTAATGTCTCCAACATGATCCTTTAATGGAAAAAAGCTGAAATTTTCATCAAGTGATTGGTAGGGAGATTTTTGGGGAGACGACTATTATTTATTTGGAGGAGGGGTGGGGGGATTGCTACCTTCTCCAAGTCTACTAGGTGGGTTTTCGGACCATGTCAAGTATTTTCAATGTGTTTCCTGAAGTTAGGAGACCAAAAGGTCTGCTGACTGACTGTCACACTTGAAAAAGTTGACCCTTACTGGGACTTAAGACTTACTGATAACTGGGAGAACTAGGAGATAAAGAAGGTTTAAATGCTTTGCTGACAAAATTGGGATGTACCTGCCAACCCACATTTGGTGGGGAAATAGATATGCAAATGTTTTCACAGACAAAAAATGGGCTCCTTGGGCAAGAGAACCAGCATTGGGTTGTCGGAGGCTTGCATGGCCACAGTAGTCAGAAGCTGAGGTCAGTTTTAAACATCACTCAGGCCCAGAGTGAAACCTCCACAGCACACACTGGAACCTCTTTCCTTTCCTGACCATGAATTTTCAGAATTCCCCTGAATTTTGACATGCTGTATGGACAATACAGTGATGAGTGGGGAGGTGAGCAAGACCTCAGAACAGACGGTGATGTTGTTCCTCATCCTATCACGTAGCTCTAGCCTGAAGCAAATCTGAATCAGAGTAAGGCAGTATTTGACTAAAACGTGGAACTGTGTTTGAAATGCCCTATGGGGCCATTTTCCAACCTCAAGTGACTGTAAACAATTTATTACCAAAAAAATGAGCTTACAATAAGCCGTAGGACTTACCTAAATTCTACTCTAGCACTAACGGAGTGCTCTACTAAATAAGTAAAGCTAAGAGACCACAATGAATTATGTTTTGATATTATTTGAGTCATCCTTGGTCAACTTAACTCTCAAACACTATAACACCCAACTCAAAAATCTGGAACCTTCCTAACCTCCCCATTTCTCATTATTCCACCATGAAAACCTATAGATTTTACTTACTACGTTTATGTTTTGACCCATTCTTTCATCTTTCTCCAGATTTTGTGATAGCTGAGTTCTCCTTCAAACTCTTCTACCCTATTGCATGTCTCCTTGTCTGCATCTGAGCGCTGAGCTCAGCCTATTAATTAGTTCCTGGTGCATAGTAAATGGTGACTCTATGTAAGTTATTTTTCTAATTTGTTATTTTTACTCATCCTTTTCTATTTGGCTCAACTGCAAGAAGCCCAAAGAAGGCCCAGAGGGCCTGCTCTACCTATCTACTCTGCCCTAACCTCCACAACAGTTGCAATAAAAATATATGTCTCTATGTCCCTCACAATCAACGCTCAATTCTTCAAGGGCAGGGACTCTTAATTTTTGTAATATTGACTCTAACTTGATTATCTGTCATATAGTAGATGCTCAATAAAAGTTCCCACGGACAGAATTAAATTCTCCCGTATTAAGAATAAAGAATAAGCCATAAATTTATTTTCATGACATTCTACATTTGCAGTTCTTAACCTTAAATCACTATGCAGGTAGAAGTAGGCTGACCATATATCCTTGAGATAAAAATGGGGCAGGGCTTTTGGCCCCCTCGACAGACTGGGCCTGGGGCAACTCCGCTGCCCCTTTTGCCTCATCTTACAGACAGCCCTGGGTCATTAAAAGTGAGACAAAATTGGTGGTCGGGAAATAAGAAAAAAATAGAACCATCTCGTTAAAAACAGTATGCATGGTCACCCTAACCAGAGGCCTTTCAGTAAAGTTTATGAGAGCACTCTGGGCACAGTTTGCTATTGCCCACTGTTGTGAAAGCCATGTTGTGAGGGACTTTATTCATTATCAGGGTCTTTGGATAAATGTCATCAGGGGTCATTGAGGTGGGGAAACTATGCATCTCTTCCCACAACTCTCTGCCCTGGTAAGTTGGTATTCTGCCCCTTTTAAAAAAAGTTTACAGTGGTCACTAAATATAAAGCTGCTGTTTATTAGCCTCCTAATGGGTGTGAATATCATTACTTACAAGAGACTTGAATTCTAGAAAATGAATTCTTCTTTGTTCAAGTCATAATGTCTGACTTTTTGACATACAGCATAAAGCCTTTTTCTTCCTGATTTTGATTGTTTCTTGGAAATAAACCTGATACATCACTTACCTTCTGCCAAGATGCTTGAAATTTCTTTTTAGATGCCTGATCTCAATGTGACTGCTTCTCAAGTTTTACGTATCACATATGCTCACAAGAGCCAATAATTTTCTAAATGCTAGAAATAACAATTGTGGTGCCAGAACATCCCCCTTAGAAAATGAAGATAGTCATGATGATCTGCCTAACACTGCTCCTTCGGCAAAATGACAGCTACTGATACAGACATTATCCAATAATAACAGCTTTAAATTTATGCAGAGAAGAAAATTAATGAAATATTTCTGTTTTATGGTGGAGATAGTGAAGAATTATTTCTAATATGATGGGAAATTGAAAGATGAAACAGATATATAACAAACATCTGATTATGCATCTGAATGAATATTAAATCAACATTCAACAGTAACAAATAAGGAGACGTAAACATGAGAACCAGGTATCAGAGACTGGAGACAACCAAAAGTTGGATTATTTCATGAGGCTCACACATCTTTTCATGTGTATTGGGAAGCCAGTTTGATGAGTAAAGTGAGTTTTTTCTTTTTAAAGGTACAGGTAAGAATGAAGGCAGCCAGGAAGAGAGAAGTGGAAGAAACATTTTATTTCTTTGTTTTTATTTTCTTTAGCTGTACCTCTCAGTTGTTCTCCTGGGCCCAGACGCACACCTGTTCCCTGGGAATATGTGGACTGTGCTTTGGCTTCCCCAGGGCATGCCAATAAAATGACTTTTAAATGTGTTTAACTCTTAGCAACTTTATTACTTATTAATTTTGAACTAATCTCTATTACCAAAGAGGCCAAAATTTATAAATAAAATTATGCGTGGCAATGGTAGCAAACTTTTGGTATTATAAGACTTTTATATCCATGTCTAATATCTCCAGGTGAGATGTTTTTACTAAGGTTTTCTGCATTAGTTCTTCAGAGCTCCTTTCTAAGATAAAGGGCACTACATGGAACAGCTGGGATAGAGGTCAAGTCCAAAGATTCTCAGATTAGAGCTTAGTCACATTTTCCTTATTTGTTTTTCCCGAAAAGCTGCTTGTGACGGTATGTGAATATATAATTATAACTCTACATTTGGAGAAGTTCTGTTTTTAAATGTTCTAACTTCCCCCTGAGACTTCCAGCTAATTTTTTCAGCACGTTTGAGAAAAGGGGATAGGAAAGTTTTAAATGTTGCACTTTCTATGGCATTATTGAAAACTTCTAAAGGAGAGCTAAGTAGCTGAGCCGTGTGACAGGCTCCCTCTGGAACAGGAGGAAGCAAATGGCAGCCTAGTGGCATTGCCTGGAATCCTCTGCCGTGGACTGGCGGCGTGGTGGCAACCTGCAGGGGGCTCTGCTGGATCCCCCGGGAAAACAGCAAACTGCTGGGAAATACAAAGGAGCTCTGAGGGCCTGAGAAGGATAGATTTAGTTGCGTTTCTGATCAATGACCTCATCAGCTTTATAATAATGCATTAAAAGTTAAAAATTACATATCAAGTCTGGTGATAGCAAACACCTTTTCTTTAATCTCTCCTTTCACTTTCTTTTCTCTTTTCTAGTCATCTTCCCTTCCATGACTGTTCTGTCTGACCTCGATGATCCTCAAATATGAATGGTGCAGTAATTATTTTTGTTTTGTGGATGTATTTATTTTCTCCAGGTATACGGGAGACTCATGAGTTTAGAAGAGTAGATCAACTTTTACCTTAGGAAACCAATTGGCTGATATGTATTGCAGACTCTCATTGCAGTAAACCATTGCAGCAGAAGGTGAAATCAACCATGTACATGTAGTAAGTACTTAGAGCAATGCTTTTGTCTGATTTCTGAAGTGCATGTGTATATGCTCCGTGGTGTGTATATTGGCTTAATAAATCAGAGTCATTGTCAGGTGCAAGGTCCTCAGAAAATGATAGTTTTTGCTTTTCTTACTACTACTGATCTTTCCATTTGATCAGGTGACACATTGTCCCTTTCAGTCTGTGTTGATGATGACAGCACAGATATTAAAGGAACAATACGTCAAATCATGAGTGACGATGCCTCACTAGTTCTCAACTTAAACATTCTCAGGCAGTAATCTTGTGCTCTGGTGCTTAAAAAGTTTTACGTACAGTTTAAAAACTAATTAATAGTGAAAACATGCAGCTTAGTTTCTTTTTCTTCATTGTGTTTAAATGTTAGAAGTTGTCTCGATTTAATTTTGTAAAAGATTTGAAATTGAATACTTAACTTTTGTTAATCCTGCCTAGAGGAAAAATCCTTGCCATCTCTATTTCTATTCTGTTTAAAGTTGTCATATTTTTGTTTTAATTTTTAAAAACTCCAAGTAATTTAATGCTTATTTATAGAACAGTATGCTATAAAGATCTAACACAAGAGACCTGGTGTCCTATAGTGTTTTCAACTATAGGATGACATGGATTTAAACTTAGGTTTAAGTACAAAGCATTTACCAAATCAGTTTCATTCTTTTTTAGATTGCTGGTTTTAATTTCCATATTGTTCTCTGTACATAAGAGCATAGAGAGCATAAGACTGGATTCATAGCTTGTTATGTAGCTTTTAATAAGTTAACAAAAATACACTGGACAGGAACAATTGGTATTCACTTACTTTCAACTAAATTGATAGTGAAAAATTAATTCTAAGGTCTAAGGAAATTAATTACATGTTCACACTTGTTTAAAAACAATTTTTAACCTGTGGAAAGCTCTTTAGTGAAGGTAGTCTTTCACTCAGATGACAGAAAACATGATTTATCAAATAAAAATATACTCAACATATTCATTTTGTTTTTACTTTTGATTATGACTAATTTAGGAGGATATATTGAAGTCAAAGATAAAGGCAAACTTTCCTTCTGCAGGGGCCTTATCATGGCTGTTTTGGCTGCTAATATAGGTCTGCGACTGATCCCGTGAGGACAAAAAAGCATTCCCTTACACCATCGCTTACATTCTCTGTTAGTCTCCCAACTGTGGCAGGATGCCAAGAGTATGACAGATATTTGGAGACAGGGTAGAATAAAAGGAAAAAAAAGGAAAAAAAAGTTAAAAAGGGTAATAATCACTTTTTCTTTTTTTTTTTAGGTGAAGAATTTATGATGTCAAATTCTATTAGAATAAAAACATGAGACGATTATGCGAGGAAATAAATTTTGAGCTTGGAAGACACTTTTTAACGGAATGCTTTTGAGAAACAGCCCCCACTTTTACTTACTAAATTTGAGTATGGTCTGGTTTATGAATCCCCAATTCCTAAGGAAACAATTTTAAACAAATTGTGGGACATGTGCATACAAATTTATGACTTGGCTCTGGCCCAGAAGAATGGTGTCTCCGAAAGAATAAAATCCTAGGGGTTATAAATGGGTCAAAAAGAATTAGATTTTTTATTTATACTTCAGAAATGTAATCAAGTGAATGAAATGGTTTCATATACATTTTTACATCCAACAACAGTGACACACTGTTCATACATTAATTCTATAGGAAAATGTACATCCTTTTTATTTGTTCTAAGATTTGCCAAGTGTTCATGGACAAAAAAACAAAAAACAAAACAAAACCCAAACAAAAAAAAAGCAACTACTTTTCATTGTAACCCGAACTTGTGAAATGGCGAGGTGAGCCACATTCCTTTCAATAGCTTTATGGCATTAATAAAGCTATTCTCCTAGCTGACTAGTCTTCAATTCCCTAATCGCAAAGAAATGCCTTCTTATGATGTTAAGCAGCTGTAGACACAGAATGCCGATGACATTCTCTCCATAGCTGAGTTATCTAAAGACAACCCAGTTAGTGGCAATTCTACCAAATACGTGTAACATTCACATGAAATTTTAATTGATTTTCAACAGTATAACTGCCATGAATCTAACCACATAGACTATAAGCCTTAAGCCCACTAGGTTTAAGCAATTGTGTCTTTGTAGACTAAAACTATGTAAAATAAAATCTGATAACTCCCTGGTGTTAGAGGTAGACAGTTTTCTTTGAAATCCTAGGTTTGGTCCTTTATTTTATTCAGCAGTGAAAGCCATGAATACAGAACGAATAACAGCTGTTACAATTCTCAACCATGACTTCTAACGTCAGAGAATTCAAAGTATGAACATAGCACACAGTAATGAAAAGTATCAAAAATTAGTTTACCTCAAAAAAGATAAATAAAACAGGTATATTCCACCAATACATAAACAGATGTGCTACAGTTAAAATTTGCTGTATACAAAAGATCATAGTCCCCATAATCAGCTTATGATAGAAGCAAGAATACATGAGCCATTTAAATTGTCAGACATTATGCTTTATAAGGTATGCACAGAAGTTCAAGCAATAAATACATACATTAGTTCAAAGCCTTACAATAGCTACGCAAAGCAGATGCAGAAAAGCAGATTTGCTATTACTAGCAAGCAATGATATAAGAGTAAAAATTCATGAAATGCATTAAAGCAACATTTTTCTTAGAAAAAGTCTGGTCATTTATGGGTCCACCAACATTTTTACATAATATGCACAATTATCAAAATACAGACCAAGCATTTCAGAAAACTCCAAAAAACCTAAAATCTATTTTCAAAGCAATTGCAGTTTTGGAGGTTTTTCTGGTATAATGTGCAAGCAGCTATTTTTTTTTTTTAAATTGTATTCATATAAAACCCATGCAAAACTCTACAGGTATATGCATTCTGTGGCTGAGACTTCCTTTCAAAAGTTTTGTAACTGAGGTATGCATACTTTAGCATTGTAGTCTTAGGCCGCCCTCCCGATGGCACAGCTCTCACAGTTACTTTCAGTCCATCAAAGCCTTTTGAACATGCACCTGAAAGACCCATTTTCCCTTCCGATAATCCATACAGTAGGATCCTAGATGACTGAAAACCATCCTTCACAATACCCATCTTCCTTCTGATACCACATCAACTTCCTGTTCGTTGATCATGACCCAAAGACAAACATAATGAAAAGTAGCAGTTACTGTGACGTTCTCACGTTTCATGCAATCTGCCATAATTGTTCTAATTTTTTTCTTTTTTTTCCTTTTTTTTTTTTTTCTTTTTTTTTTGCAGAGGTAGAAGCTTTCAGAAAGCCTTTTGGGTAAGTGGGAAAACCCTTTTGAAAGCCGTTATGTCCTTTTATTTGGTGTGATAGATGACTGGGTATCTCTCTAACTCTATTTGCTGACTTCAGCAAAGAATAAATGATGAGCTTAGTTTGCAAGAACCTGTTCCATCACATGGAACTGGTACGTATGTTAAGCTCTAGCAGCCACCTTCTGTCAAAACTGTTTGTAAAGCAATAACCATAATCAGGTTATGAGGTCCCTTGGTTGGGGGAAAAAGTATTATCAAGACTTGGCACAGCACATGAAAAGCAACACGTAAAGTTTCTAGGTTTTAAGCAAACATCTGACTATGCTATTTTCAACTACACCATAACACATTATCCTAGTTTTGGGGTTTAGAGTTGTCAGGAAAACCAGCATTCCAACAATTTGGCCTGTGCAAGTCTTTGAAAGGGAGTGTATTGTTAGTGTTAATATCCCGTATAAGCAGAGGCAGAATTATATGTAACTTTGGTTTGACTGAAAATAAATACCATGGACTACAATTGCTATAATCTTTGCTTTCAGTGTAAAAACTCAGCTAGATCACTTTAAAATCAATATGAAATTAATTTTTGGCTTTACTAGACCTTTTATGTTTGGTTCCTACTTTTTGTTGTTTTTTTTTTTTGTTTTTTTTTTCATTATAATTTAAGACTATAAAAAATAGTACACAACAAAGATTAAGACCATACAAGACATCTTCTAACAACATGTATTCACCACCAAAAATAAGTGACTGGATGGGGAAAACAAAAACACAATGTACTATCTATATAACAATATGCAATCTGCATTTGCATCAAGTACATAATTGTTTTGGTCAGTGATCCACATTTGTTGCTTTCTAGCATATCATCACTTCCACTGCGGATTGTGTCCTCACCTCTGTCTTTAATGAAAGCAAATCTTCATTGCATTTAGATGGACTTTTGGCCTCAGAAGATTACTCTGTGACTGGATTAATTTTTTAGGTGTGGTTTTTATCATATTTGATTCTTTGTTTAGGGCTAAATGAAAAGATCCCAGAGGTCATCAGAAAACAGCAGGTAGTTCATGGAAAAGGTTCCTTTGTACTAATTGAAGTTACAGAAGGCTGACCAAAGCATGTGGCTGCTTCTGTCCTTGAGCTCTTGGCCATGGTTAGAGTTGGCTTTGGTTTGCAGCTGTAGCCTTTGACTGTGTTTGCAGGTAGACAAAGCTTTATCACAAGGAGGTAAAGAGTACAGTTGTAAGATCTATGCAGATATGCAAATGTTTCTATGGTGCTTGCACAGATAATGTTAGCTTAGGATTGCACTTTACATCTTAACACTAACAGCACAGACTGGAAGCCTAAGGTTTTAGATGGTTGCAACAGTCTAATTACTGTGTTTTGTAATAACTAACTTATGTCATTTACAGTTGGTGGCACCAACATAAAAAACTAATGTTCTGTTGTTTAAAATTCAGCTAGATACAAGCAGTGACACTAATTTCTGATACTACTCCTGTGCAAAT